>CAUZXS010004524.1:0-27500 GCA_963585895.1 Sepioteuthis lessoniana | reverse complement strand
ATGCGCTATTAATCCATTTCTTTTAATAGCGCATTGAATTGTGAGGCATATTCCTATTTTGAGGCTGTATCACCAGGTTGTAACGGCAAGGATACATTTGAGCCTATACTGGAATGCGGCACAAACAACTAAAACCATACAATATGACTGGTCCCCGCTTAACAATAGGAATATTAGTGATGAATTTTTTTTTTTCTCTCCTCCCCTCCACTTTTTTCTCCATTACATTCCCCCTTTTAATTTTTCTGGCATTAACAGCTTGAGAAGTGCCAGACAAAACCAGTCATTCCCCCTTTTTAACAATAAACATGCCCACAGTTTCCCTAAACCTTTATGTCTTCTTGGCTATTAATATATATATATATATATATGTGTGTGTGTGTACTGATATGTAAATGTGTGTGTGTGTGTGTGTACTGATATGTAAATGTGTGTGTGTGTGTGTACTGATATGTAAATGTGTGTGTGTGTGTGTGTGTGTGTACTGATATGTAAATGTGTATATGTGTGTGTGTACTGATATGTAAATGTGTATATGTGTGTGTGTACTGATATGTAAATGTGTGTGTGTGTGTGTGTACTGATATGTAAATGTGTATATATGTGTGTGTGTGTGTGTGTACGGATATGTAAATGTGTATATATATGTGTGTGTGTGTGTACGGATATGTAAATGTGTATATATATATGTGTGTGTGTGTGTGTACTGATATGTAAATGTGTGTATATATATATATATATATATATATATATGTGTGTGTGTGTGTACTGATATGTAAATGTCTATATGTGTGTGTGTACTGATATGTAAATGTGTATGTGTGTACTGATATGTAAATGTGTGTGTATATATATATATATATATATATATATATATATATATATGTGTGTGTGTGTACTTAGATGTAAATGTGTGTGTATGTATATATATATATATATATATATATATATATATATATATATATATATATATATATATATATATATATATATGTGTGTGTGTGTGTACTTATATGTAAATGTGTGTGTATGTATGTATATATATATGTGTGTGTGTGTGTGTACTTATAATAAATGTGTGTGTGTGTATATATATATTTAATGAGAGGGCATCAGAATGTGCCTCTTAAAGCAACTCAAATTGTCCTGATGTTACTTACTTATAGAAAAAAAATTCAAATAAGTTTTTTTTTGTTTTTACAATTGCTTCAGTAATTTTTTGTTTTTATTTTTTTTAAAAGGGCTAATAGAAGTGAAAATTGTATCGTGAACAATTTTTAAAAATTTCTCCTTCCTTTTCCATTGCTGTCTTTAAAAGTTTCGGCCAAAACCCCAACTGTAAGATTGTAAAAAAAAAAAAAAAAAATGTTTAACTATCATCTAAGTGGGAGAATATTTTAATCTTTTTATTTGATTTTTATTTTGCAGTATTTTCAGCACTTTCATTTCAAGATGAAAGCCTTTACAAAAGTTATGAATAATACACCCAGAGTACATCATAAACTCGACCAATTTCTAATACCTGTGATCTTCACAACTTAACGAATAGATTATTAAGCACCGACGTAACACCTGCCCATAAACTACTTCCAATTACAGCCAATTTGCTTATTCGATGAGTGAGTTGGCAGAAAATTTGGCCAAAGACGTGAAAATAATGGAAATTAGGTAGAATTGTTTAGAATCGAGCAGAACGATTTTTTTTTTTTTTTTCAGTTCTAGGTTATTTTTTTTATGAGTACAAGTGATTGCCCTTGTTTCTAAGAATTTATGTTATTTATTAAGATGTAGCACAAGACTGCTAGTATGGGGCTTCTAGTGGGTATTGAACTCACTAATCTGTTTTAATTAGTCTGCATGACAAATTTACTAACCATTCCATCACAGTGAGTTGCCCCCAAAAGAATCCCTGCCCGCTCAACATGACTGAGATACACTAACTACATCTCCTACAAAGGATTAAGACAAAGGCTTTCTTAGGCATGACACTAAATTAGATCTGTGGTGAGGCTCCAGTTCTGGAGATCTGGGGAGTCATTACTCCCAGGTTCACTTTAAGAATGGTAGTACTTGTTAGTGTCCTATCTATGGGTTAAATAGATCTGTTCAAAAATGTCTTTCTATTAGATAAGAATACTTGAAACCATGTAACTGTGTGGAAATAAATGATTATTATCAAATTTCTTGAACCATCTGTTTACCGTTCTGTGATAAACTGCGCCTTCACGTTTTGCACCAAAAATGGTTTTGGTTGCTTCCGTAGAATTATGGCCCAAATTCAACTCCTAAAGCTTTAGTAATCAAATTAGACTGTTTCACATTTATTTCTGCAGCTTTCAGATTATACATTGCCCAGTCGGCTGGGGCTGTAGAATACACTGACTGCACCTCTGCAGAGGGGTAAGACCCCTCCCTAACTTTTGTAAAGGCTTTTAAGCGGTGTTTAACAGGTTTGAATTCAGAGTTTTCCTATTTGGAATTTATCATTGAAAAGCAGGAGTAACAATTTAAATAAATTTAATTAATTTGGTTGTTCTAACTCTGGAAGTTTTTTGAACTGTTGATCCATTATTTACTGTTAAACGGATTGTTTGGTTTCTTTATTTAATAGCATATCAACTTTCTTTCATTATTTGATGCCAAAGCCATTCTTGTAGAACAGTTGTGGTACTATTAAACCCATCTCTAAGGGAATAAAAGAGTTCATGCCTTTCCCCAAGGTTCAAGAATGAACATAGTACTATGACTGAAATTAGAACTTGCTTATTGCTGTGATGTTGCAGTCATGCACATTCGTCACTATACCGTGGAGATGCCCGCCTACCTTTAACTGATACTGTTGTATAAGACACACACATATATATATATATATATATATATATATATATGACTGATTTTATTTTTTTCATTCTCTGAAAATTCTTTTTCTAGATATAGGACAGCTTTATTTACTTTTTATGTATATATTTTTTTTTTTTTTTTTTTTTTTGTGCCTGAAAGCCTTTGATCTTCCAAAGCATGACTCGATATCTGTGAGGGTTGTGTTCAAAGACGTCCCATGGATACCAAAATCCAGGAATTCTAAAGTCTAGTATGTGAAATGGCCGTGTATTTGCATAATCTTTTAAGCCCTTTTTTGATGACTGCAGCTGGCTAAGCTGTCAGTCTCCAATTTGCCGTCCAAGTTGCTCTTGACCATCATAAAATATTGCTACTATGTCGGCAGAGTATTTTATTCACAGCATGTTTAAACTTGTCTGGATTTTTGTAAAATTGACGTTTTTCACACCTCAATGTTAATGCTTGAATATAACTACTTTCACAAATACCGGCTATGCTTTTTTTTTGCCAATGTTGATCAAAAGCCTGCATGCAGCACTCAGAAAATCTGTCATTGTCAGGGTAAGGATCATAGTGTAGTCGATCTTTCATCTGTGATAAACCAGGCATTCTTCATTTTGTAGTTAACTTTGGTGAAACTGTGATCCTCTTCATTGTGTGTTCTCTGTAAATGCTTATTTGGCAACAATAAAAGCCAATGAGTGCAAGGGTTTCCTTATGATAGGCCACTGCTGTCATGCCAGGTTCCATTCAATCAGTTTTTTCTTGCTCAAAACTTTTTTTATCTAAGGGTGTAAGTCAACTGATACGAAACCAAGAGTCAACAATATACTGTTTCATCTTAAAGGACTCTCTCTCTCTCTCTATATATATATATATATATATTTATTAGAAGGTGCGCTGTTTGTCGGTTAATCTTAGAGGGTGTGCTGTACGTAGATTAATCTTAGAGGGTGTGCTGTTTGTAGGTTAATCTTTGAGGGTGCGCTTGTATGTAGGTTAATCTTTGAGGGTGCACTGTATGTAGGTTAATCTTTGAGGGTGCGCTTGTATGTTGGTTAATTTTAAAGGGTGTATTCAGATATGCAAGTTGATGTCACAGGCATCATCTTTCATAATGTTGCAAGTAGACTTAAAAGTTGTCTCTTGATCTCAGGCAATAAAAGAAATAGATAAACATGTTTTTATAGTTAAGTTCCTACATATATATATATTTTAATTCAGGTTGGCCCTCTCAGTGAGTTTCCAAACCATCTCTCCTAGAGAGGTGCAAAGTCTTTGCATCTTGTATAAGTGTATTGAAAAGTGATAAACCTATAAAAAGTGGTCTGCTCTGTCGCACTCCAAAAATCTAACTGCTAAAACACAGGCCACAAATTTTTTCATAGTTTGTTTCAATTAAAGTGACCTCTAACTCGACCTGTTCATCAAACACTTTTACTCTTGTACTACCAGAGTATTGGTGCTCGAGTGGACATTACATATGTTCTAGAGAAAGGCATGAATCCACTTATTCCTGTTCTCTCTTGGTTTACCCCATGATGTCCATAAGAAAAAAATTCTTTTCTGGCATTGCAAGTGAATAAAGAATCTCTTGAACAAACCTTTTCAAAGTTTTTTTTTTTTTAAATTTTTTAGTTGCTTATTTATTTTTTTAGATGTCAGTTTTTCAAATATTTGAGAATTTTTTTGAAAATGAATAAATGAATGTGAATAAGAAAAAAAAGATAAGAATAAAAAATTTAAAAGATTAAAAAATAAATTGAAATAAAAGCAAAAAAATGTCGGAATATGAATGGAAAGTAGCATTGAAGTGTTTTATAGTTAATTTGGTGCCTCGTCTTGTAATTGTTTAGTGACAGTTTACTGTATTCACTTAAGTGATTAACCCTTTCAACTCTGTCTTCACACAACCTACATTTGTGTTTTATCAATTTTTGCTTTATTTTCTCTTAATGCAGGTTTTTCACACCACTTTGAACTGGTGGTTTTTCTCTGGAGGCTAAGTGACAGCAACTCTCCTGGACTCATTTAAGTTTTCTTGCCAATCTTAACAATGCTGTCATCTGGATAATCTCAATTCTTCCTCTGATTTCTAACTCCCCCAGTCTTATTTAACAGAGTTTTTCTTTTCAGCACTCAGAAAATCTGTCATTGTCAGGGTAAGGATCATAGTGTAGTCTATCTTTCATCTGTGATAAACCAGACATTCTTCATTTTGTAGTTAACATGTTTCAATGATTTGTAGTTCCAGATAGATTGTTATCCCCCATCTGTGGATCAATCAAACACAACATGGGCACAGAGGGAGTTGATAAGCCAACTAGCCAAGAACAGATGTGGTAGTCATGGAACTAAGGATCACACAAACCTTGGGGAACCATTCCAAGCTCACCAAATACAATTGGTGTCTTGCCCAGTTGGCTGGGGCAGTAGAATTCACTGACTGCGACTCTGCAGAGGGGTAAGACCCCTTCCAACGATATGACACTAAACAATCTGATGGTGAGGTTCCAATGATGCTGGAGCTTTGGGGAATGGCATTGCTCCCAGGTCCACTCTGGCCTAGCATGGTAGCACCTGATAGGGCCCTATCTATGTGTTAAATAGAACTAATGGCATACTTATGCTAAACAGAATTGTTTGATTAAACTGAATAGCTTGAAATAGAAATGTTTTTGACAATTAAACCGTACTTACATTTAAACTGCGTGCTTATGCTAAACTGAATTATTTGAAATAGAACTGTTTTTTGACATTGAAACTGTATTTACACTAAATTGTATTGTTTAACATGGAACTGTTTTGACAACTGTGTGTAAACAAAATCTGTACTTGTGTTAAACTGAATTAGCTATACTTACACTAAACTGAATTGTTATATATGACTGTTTGAATAAACTGAATAGCTTGAAATAGAAATGTTTTTGACAATTAAACTGTGTACTCATGCTAAACTGAATTGTTTTATATAGAACTGATTATTTACAT
The DNA here is from genome assembly GCA_963585895.1 of Sepioteuthis lessoniana. Taxonomy (NCBI): domain Eukaryota; kingdom Metazoa; phylum Mollusca; class Cephalopoda; order Myopsida; family Loliginidae; genus Sepioteuthis; species Sepioteuthis lessoniana. Next base: position 21,668 of record CAUZXS010004524.1, on the reverse strand, counting down.
AAAAATGGATTTGGCATTAAATAACCTACAAAGGTTGATATGCCATAAAACCCAACTAACCAAACCAAACAATTGGTGTCACTGTCACTCTCTTGTTCCACTATATTTTTTTAAAACTTGAAATGTTTTTGACAATTAAACCGTATTTACTGTGGACTTATGCTAAACTGAATTGTTTGAAATGGAAATGTTTTTGAAATCGAAACTGTACTTACGTTAAACTGAACTTTTGAAATAGAACTGTTTTGACATTTAACTGTGTGTAAGCAAAATCTATGCTTATACTAAATAGAATTGATTGAATTAGAACTGCTTGAGTAAACTGAATAGCTTGAAATGGAAATGTTTTTGACAATTAAACTGTGTACTCATGCCTAATTGAATTATTTTAAATAGAACAGATTATTTGTATAAAAATGGATTCGGCATTAAATAACCAACAAAGGTTGATATGCCATAAAACCCAAACAGCCAAACCAAGATTAAATTTGACGGATTTGGGAGAAGCAAATCCTTTGGAATGTTTATCGACTGCTTGATGGATGAGTAATTCAGTTTTGATTCCTAGCAGACAGTCCACGCAAAGTTAAATTTTGCTTTAAGAAACATGCCATCACTAAACTGTGGCGCACATGCTTGGTGTCTTCGCTGATTTCATAATTGGGTCTTTTATAGGTTCCCTGTCAAGTTGTTGTTGTTGTACATTAAGGCAAAACTCTGTTTACCTATGAGATATACAATATTGTTAATGAATCAGGACACTCATTAAAATTTATAAAAAGTTGATTTTCTTCTCAAACTGCTATGGAGAAAATAGTTGGGCAGACTATGTTCTTTTGCTTGGTTTAGTCAACCTGTGTCTAGGAGAAGGGGTTCTATGAATCCAAACCAGCTATAAGTAAAAAGTCGAGGGTGACCCGAACACTCCCTGTTCAATACATACTACACCAAAGTGTAGGGGATGGCGCTACTACTTTCTCTGGATTGCTTCAGTTTACCCTTGATATTTACCTTATAATGCAAGGAGGCATCAAGTATCTTTTTTTTTTTTTTTTTTTTTTTTTTTTTGTATGACTTGACCTGGGATTAAACCCCGGTCTTCCTGACTATTGACGAACACTCTACCCACAATTTAGCTTTGTGTCACATTCTGCCCATAGCCGAGGGATTGAGTCAAATACATCGAACAATTTATTGATGAAATATATGCTCACCCAAAATTTATTGAACCTCAATAATATTAAATATATTTCACTACTATTTAAAACTAAATCACAGCTTTGAGAAGAAAGGATGGTCAGTTGATTTAGCAGAATATCAACCCATGAATCCCCCTTTGTGGGTTTGGTTACACTTCTACAGTGGATACCATTGTATTCTACCGCTTGCCAACTTGGTATAGGAAAGGATGGCTATCATTTTTAAAATCCAAAACATAAGCTGAATTTTACTTTTTCTAATGGAACATTACATTATCAAAAAAGATATTATTAGGTATTATTTACTACCAAACTCTATGGCATTAAATCTGTGTTACTAAAAATAAGATTATTCTACTTTGAACCAGCTCATTGGCCTCATGGGTAGAGTGCTCGCCAATGGTTCATTCCCAAGTCGAGTCATACCAAAAACTTAAAAATATGGTACTTGATACCTACTTGCTTAACACTCAGCAATATAAGGTACGTATCAAGGGTAAAGTGGAGAAATCCATGGAAAGGAGTAGTGCCCTCCCCTACACCCTGGTGTAGTAGCTATTGAAAAGGGAGCCTTCGGGTCGCCCTCGACTAAAGGGAGACAACTTTACTTTTTACTTTGATCTGAAGGCAGTCTGTGTTCTTTTGCTGGTCAACTAATCAGATAGAATGGATTCCCTCCAAGCAGTTGTATACCTGGCTGTAGCAGAAAGGGTCTAAGAGCATTTTTTTTTTTTTGTACTTGTCTTTAATTAGAATCATTTTGAGATGAGGCTTCTTAATCTGAGAATTAATTCTTATTTATTGCGGACTTTTTGTCCTCATCTTGGTAGTTTTTGTGTTGTTTCTTCTTTCACGTTTCGGCCAAATTTCACCTCTGGCCTTCTTCAGGTGATTTTAACGCGACCTCGGATAGGAATGCTGAGTCTTGTAACCGTATCCCCAGTAATTACTGCCTTCCATAGTTGTTGTCTATCGCACCACATTTTTGACCAAGTAAATCTCTGGCTGGCAATAACTATGGAAGGTAGTAATTACTGGGGATACGGTTACAAGACTCAGCATTCCTATCCGAGGTCGCAGTAAAATCACCTGAAGAAGGCCAGAGGTGAAATTTGGCCGAAACGTTGTGAAAGAAGAAACAACACAAAAACTACCAAGATGAGGACAAAAAGTCCGCAATAAATAAAAATTAATTCTCAGTCTAAAAACATATTTGCTATTGAGGAGTTATCTGCCCTTTATAATGATTACCAAGTATGAGAAAAACACCTTTTTACAATATGGTGAACAGTAAGACATACTGAGTGGTGTACCATTATACACCAAATAGACGGTTCTAACATTACACAGCACAGATAGAAGTTAGCAATACTAGGGTGTTCAAATGAAAGTTTTGTTGGTATGGTGTCAAAAAACGTTTTTACTACTACTACACATAGACATTTGTATCACCATGTGTCGAACTGTGATAAACTTGCTGTGAGAAAAAGGGACGTGTACACAAAAACCCTGTCTTAGTTCACTTATACTAAAGTTAATTTGTTACTTCACTTTTTCGTACATGTTAGGAAAAGAGATTAGCATTCGCTAGACAAAGAGAAATAAAATATCTTAAGAAAGAGGGTAGACACAGATCTTGAATTATCTTTGGGGTTTTCTGTTGTAGTTCTAACATGCTTGTTTGCTGGTTTTGTCTTCACAGCCTCACATCTGGCATGAGACCCCTTTTTTGGAGTTCACTCCCAAATGAGGGCTACAACTTTTGACTCTTTTGATATCGTCATGTCTGGTGTCCAACTGTCTTTACCTCATCAAAAATGGTCGCCAACTAACTCCTTTTCTAGTTTTTGTCCTGTACCTATTCTTTAAGGTTTTCTCATTTGAGAGTTCTTCAGCCAATCAGAACTTGTCATCAACTGTTTCTATTTTTAACTCGGTCATACCAAATTATTTTACAGTGGGGAGTTGATTCTACCTCGAACCAACCTGAGCTAGATTTCCACGTACTTATAAACTTTTCCTGGCATGACTCCAACAATTTCAGAAAGTTTGATAGAAATTGAGCTAAAAATGACAGTCTCTATTGTACAGACGAATAATCTTGGGTTTGTTTTACTTGTTTAATGGCATATCAACTCCTTTTGGGTTAATTAATACCAACATTTTATTCATTTATGTTTAACTGTAATAACTGTATTTTCAACACTCCATTGTCTTTTAGTTTTGTTTTCTTTTCAATTTACAATGTAAGTATTGTACTAAACAGGAGTCTTTGTTTAAATAAGGTTTGCTAAACTAAATCTTCGCTTTTTTGTTTTACTGTACAAAGTAGACAAGGAGCTAAAAATTTCCTCACTAGAAATATGATTTTGATTTTTTTTCTTACCTATCATTCCTCACCCCCAGAGGTTATAAATGTTAATCTCTTGATGATATTTATTTGCTTGTAAGTCCTCACAATCATCATCATTAAGTTTTTCAGACAGCACAGATTTTCTAGACTCTCTCTCTCTCCATTGCTTCCATCATTTCTTCCAAATAACATTCTATGTCTTCACAGAGCTGATGTAAATAAGTTCTTGCTAGTTAGCTATTACCGATACATACATGCGTATGGATTAATGAAAGAAAGTCACTTATGAGTTAGTACTTTATTCTCTAGCGCAGACGATCGTACGGTATTATGCTGATGTTCATTAGTGTCATAAAACGTTAAATGAAAATCATATTTTTAAAAATGTACGAATATAAAAAAAACACTAGGTAATAAAAGGATGATCTTATCTATTGTTGAATCACTTGCCAATGTTAAATATTTGTTGTTGTTTTTTTTTCATTAAACCTACTTCAGGGCATTCATTTAAATATGTGATGTATCTTCTGGATTTTAATTATTTTAAAAAAGTAATATATTTCCTTAAAAAAAAAATATATATGCACACACACACTCCCTGCTGGGGGGGGGTTGAGCACTTAGGCGAAAGAATTAATGGTTGCCATTTGTATAATGTAAAGCTTTTCTAATGAATTGAGCACTTCGGTATCTGATAGCGCAAAATGTAAACAAGGAAAAGTTTATACACATGTGTTAATTCTTGAGCTGACATTGAGTCGCAGGCTTGGCTTTAGGGGTATGTCATCAGCCTGATATAAGAGTTTGGCAGGTTTTGATCCTAACTTGGAGTGTCTTACATGTCTAGCCACAGTTAAGAGTTGTGATACAATGAAAAAGTCTGTCTGTGGATGACTCTGTGTGTGTGTGTATATATATATATATATTGATATATATACACATACATACACAAACTCTCACACTTGAGTGGCAAAATGTTCAGAGCCACCTTGTATTACTTTTTTAAAAAAAAAGCTTAGAATGATACATTTTTGTATTTTTTAAGAAAAAAAAAATTTCAGTAACTAAAGTCTATTGTGTTTTATTTTGACTAAAAATAAGCACTTGTATGTAAAAGATGATCATACAACAGCCTCGTATTTTGTTTTCATCAATAAAAGCACCTCTTGCTTTAATTAGTTCTTTAGAAATTCTTGGTATTCTTTCCAACAAAAAAACAGATGGCAGATCTTCCCAAACGTTCTTTAACCACTGAAAAAAGCCAAAAAAACTCACTCTCATTCTTTGAGTATTCTCATAGAACTCTATTATCCAATTCATCCCATTCCAACTCGATGGGAAAGAGGTCAGGAGAGTGAGAGAGACATATAACCACAAAAAAAAATTTTTTTTTTTACTCTCTGTAATTTTGACAATTTATAAAAAGGTTTTGGATCATTGTCTTGCTGATATTTTTTTCCCTCTTCTCCAATTATGTATAAACTGGATGGTTTAGCATGTCTTTGCAAAATCGGATAGTATTGTTCTTTTTAAATAATTCCCTTGACCTGAATTAAATCACGAACCATCTCTACTCCAAACACACCCACACCACAACAAACCTACCACCATGCTTAACTATTGGAACAACATACATCATTTAATCCATGTTTTCACATAGTCTGTCCTCTTACTACTTAGAATTTCAAATTTGTACTCACCTGTCCACTTGCCCAGTCGGCTGGGGCTGTAGAATACACCGACTGCACCTCTGCAGTGGGGTAAGACCCCCACCCTCCGCAACAAGTGTCCTGGATATGACACTAAACAATCTGATGTTGAGGTCCCAGTAATGCTGGAGCTTTGAGGAATGCGAAGTACCACTTTATTGCCATCGCTCCCAGGTCCACTCTGGCCCAGAGTGGTAGCACCTGATAAGGGTCCTATCTATAGGTTAAATATAACTAACAACATACTTATGCTAAACTGAAGTGTTTGATTAAACTGAATAGCTTGAAATAGAAATGTTTTTGACAATTAAACCGTACTTATCATTGAAACTGCGTGCTTATGCTAAACTGAATTATTTGAAATAGAACTGTTTTTACACTAAAATGAATTGTTAAACATAGAACTGTTTTGACATGTAACTGTGTAAGCAAAATCTGTACTTATACTCTAACTGAATTAGCTGAATTAGAACTGCTTGAGTAAACTAAATAGCTAGAAATAGAAATGTTTTCCTGATTAAACTGTACTTACATTTAAACTGCATGCTTATGCTAAACTGAATTATTCGAAATTGAACTGTTTTTGACATTGAAACTGTACTTTCACTTAACTGAATTGTTATATATAACTGCTTGAATAGTTTGAAATAGAAATGTTTTTGACAATTAAATTGTGTACTCATGCTAAACTGAATTGTTTTAAATAGAACTGATTATTTACATAAAAATGGATTTGGTGTTAAATAACTTACAAGGGTTGATATGGCATCAAACCAAACCAATCACCTGTCCACAATATATTTTGCCATTCTTTCAGTGTCTAATTCTTAGGGTTTTTTGACCAGTTACCCTCTCTTCTGCTTATTCACTGAGTTTCTTGATGGCTATTTACCCCCTGAGAACCACTGATCTAAGATTGATTTTTTTCACAGTTGAGAATGACACTGTTTGTTGTTTAGAGGAATCAAGTTCAGCTGTGAATCAGTTTTCCTTCTCTGTCTTCTGCTCTCAATAATTAAGTGTTTATCTGTAACAGCAGTTGTCACTTTTGGTCTGCCAGCTTTTTGTCTGTCAACATTCATGCCAGTTTATGCCTTCATAACAAATATTTGCACCCAATATCTAGAAACCTTCAACTTCTTACCAATTCATCTTTGAGAGTTGCCATCTTGGATTAAAATTGTATGTCCTCAACTCAATGTTTCACTGCTGTGATTTTGCAATATTGTATAACTTATTTTGAAATAAGAAAAAGTATGATGAAAAGACTGTTGTAATGGCACTATCATTTTATTTTTTTCTTCTAACGGAGATGGGTACATTTTGGCCAAAATGAGTTTTCCTTGTAAACATCGACCAGTATTACAATGTTAGTTCGAGCTGAGTTAACATTTAAAACTTGTATTAATATTTAATTTTGTGAAAAATTTTGATTTCCAAAAGTATATTGAGAAGTTGATGGTGAAAACCAAGTATATTTCTGTTATATACAAGCATGTGGTTGCGAGAAAAATAAGACTGACAAAAAGATTTAGTTTTATTTTGTTTATTATAATAAACAAGCGAATGGAATATCTAAGCTGGCTGACGGGCGGTTATCTGGTCGGAGGCAAGTGGTTGCTTTGATCTGGTCTGACCGTGTTGTCAAGTGATGCTCTCAGCAACGGCTGTGAGTATGTGACCTCTGTTTGACCTATTTATATATTCCCAATTTCAAACACTGGCTCCAGAAAATACTATTTGTGAAAAGAAAATGATTGGTTGAAAAACAGACCTTTTTTTATTACTGAGAATTTTCTGGGGATTTTGAATAGAGTATGCGTGGAGCCAATGCACAGAAGCCATGATTTTCTCAGTTTGACATCCAGTAGATGCTTTCTTCTTCAGCAATGTTGATGTCTGTTGGTCTGTGTTTTGTGTGTTTTAGTAGTTAGGTGTGTGAAGTGTTAAGTGGGTGAATCTAAGATTTGATGTATTTTACTATAACATTTGTTATACAAAAATATTCATCATTAAGCAGAATGTATTATGGACAAACAAGTCCAAATTTCAGAGGAAAGTGTATGTGAGAAAAAAATCTGGAAAAAGAAAGAAAAATAAAAGCAAATGCGTTGTAGTACTGAAATTTTATCTTTTTACTTAAAAAACCCAAAAAAAAACTCCTCATTTTAAGGTGTTTCTTTAAAGAATTGCCAGGTTGCCCAAAACATTGTGTCTGAAGTGTATGCGTATATATATATATATATATATATATATATATATATATACCAACTCTTCTGCACATGCAGGATTTGACACAAAATTTTTTTTAAGTGAAGTTTAAAAGGTTTTAATTCAGTTTTCCTTCTCCTAGAATGATTGCCATACCCAGTCTGCCCTATTATTTACACATTGATGGAGAAAAGGATAGTTGGATGCATACCTTTCCTAAGGGTATTAGCATTAACTGAAATGCAAACAGTGTCATCCAGAATTTGAACTTGTGCTGCCATATCCCTTTCCGACAACAATATCCGTTACAATATGAACGTTTGTGTGTGTGTGTGTATGTATATATATATATATATATATATATATATATATATATGGTGAATTGATAAAATTTTAAGATTTTCCCTATTGTCAGGTTTTCTGCTAATATTCCTCAAATTCATAAAAGATGATACTTTTTTTATAGAATGCCAACAGTGTAATCACAAAAATAAAGTTATCTCCCTTTGATCAAAATGGTAATTTAGCAGACATTGGGCTACATAGACAAAAACTTTCATATGTTTAGATGAATGTAAGAATAACTGTACATTTATGTGTATAGAATGTGATATTTATATTAGGCGGAATCAATAAATCCATATCCTGACTGATCCATAGTCAAAAGTTAAATTTTGATCTGAAATTTCCACTGTATAATGTTTTATCTCTATCATGAATATTTCTCAGTGCACTGACCATGTAGGAAATTTTCCAAAAATATATCTGTAAAGTCTTCTTACATCATCTGATCTTGAACCTATTGATTACATACATGTTTTATTTCTCTGTGTGTGTGTGTGTATATATATATATATAAGGTATCTGACCATATGAAGAAAACATATCAAGAAAGTAATCAAAAATTTTTTTTTCTTAAAACATTCATCATTTTTCTAGCAAGTTTTTTCACCAGCTTAAAGTTGTGATGAAGTTTTACTTAAACCAAAACATTTCAATGTTAGCTTTTTATTTTAATAAATTCATAACTTTGGGATAACTTGGTTTTTCTGTTTTCTTCATATATAAACACACACACACACACATATATATATATATATATATATGAAGAGTAAATAAAGGATTGTAATCCGACAATATGTAGAAAAACTAATATCAACGATCCAAGAGGAAGGAATGATTTATTTAGAGGACTGAGGAATGAGATAGCTGCGGCTTTGAAAATTCATCGAAGATTTTTATTATGGATGTAAGTAAGCATCTTAGCAGAGTTGAAGTCAATGTTATGATTATGTTGAGAAGTGTGTACGAGTAATGCGTTGTTTGAGTTGCCAATTCTTATGTCTCTTTTGTGCTCTTTCAAATGGATATAAAGGTTTCGGGATGTTTCACCGATGTATCAATGTCAGTTAGTTTGTTGAGCAGTGATCCGGAATTTTTTAGGTGTGCGTTACTAATGGTACCTAATAGAGGGGTTAATAATTAAACGGCTAACTTTTTCTCACTATACATATTTTCCCGTAGGTTTTTGTATTTCACATTTCTAATCATCCATCGTTAACTTAAAATTATTAATATCACCCCTCATGGTCCTGATGATGGTTCAGTAGAACCGAAACGCTATAGTGTTGACCTGTTAATAAATCATTCCTTCCTCTTGGATCGTTGTTATCAGTTTTTCTACGTATATATATATATATATACACCCAAAATATCCAGTTAGTGTCCAAGGACAGTAGGTGATTATCATTTTTTACATAGAATATATGAGGGTAATCATATAAATCTATGAGAGTGCTCAATGTATGGCTATTGTTAATTCCCCTATTTATTCTCTAGGGTATAACAAAATTCACATTCAGTGCATATTATGACGACTTAACCAAGTTTGAGTCTCCATTAAACTGCACTATGTGTGTGTGTGTATATATATATATATATATATATATATATATATATATTATTTTCACTTTTTCTACTATGAGTAGTTTGATGTATTTGGAGAATGATGAAAAAAAAGCTCAATCTTCAGGTGAAAAATCAAAAAACTTCAACTATGGATTGTGTTTTTTCTGTTATTTCAAAAATGCATAAAATGATTGTTTGGTTTGGTTATTTGCTTTAAAGGCAAATCAACCCTTGTAAGTTATTTAATTCCAAATCCATTCGTATGTATGTGTGATTTGTAATCTAATACTAAGTAGGTACCTTTTTTTTTATTTTTAATAAATTTTAATAAATAAAGTTAAATAGTTTGAAGTATCTAACATTAATAATTCTTTTTAACAAGTATTCTTACGTAATATAAATAATTTGCACACAGTCAAATGGTTTCAGACAAGTAGTAACTATAATCCCTCGAAAATGATAGAACAGTTCTATATGACCCATTGAAGGGACCCTTACAGGTACGACCACTGCCCTAAGGGCACTCTACATTCCCAAAATCTCCAAAACTAAAGCCTCATCATCTAATACTGCTTAGTCTCGTACCCAGGACACTGGTTAAGCCCTGTCAGCTGGGGCTGGAGAATACATTGGCTACATCTCTGCAGAGGGGTAAAACTCCTACCCCGCCATTGAGTGTCCTGATTATGACACTAAACAGTCTGACGGTGAGGCTCCAGCTTTGGAGATTTGGGGAATGTGGAGTACCCCTTATGTTGCCCTTGTTCCCAGGTCCACTCTGACGTAGAGTTGTAGCACCTGATAGGCCCCTGTGTGTGGGTCAAACAGAACAAACTAGAACAAAAATAACAGGTTCTACCACTCTGAGTCAGAGTGGACCTGAGAGTAATAGTAATGAAGGGGTACTTGACATTCTCAAAACTCCCTAACAGGAGCTTTGCCATCATTTAATGTCGTACTCAGGACACATGGATCTGTTTGTAATGAAGTGAAAATAAAATTGCTTTAGTTTTTATCCTGATCTGCAGGCCAGCATATGAGCACTTTGTTGATCCAATGTTTTTAAATGAGGCTTCTTATCTTTTGAATGTTTGTGCGTGTGTGTGTGTGTGTGTGTGTATATATATATATATATATATATATATATATATATATATATATATATATATATATATATAAGAACAAATAAATAAATAAATTAAAAAAATACAAATCTCTTTATGGACCAACCTATTCTAAAATATAGATATATATACACACACACACCCAAAGAGGTGCCAGTCTAGTTAGCTGGGGCTGTAGAATACACCAACAGCATCTCTGCTGAGGGGGTAAGACCCCTCCCCAATGAGTGTCCTGGATATGACATTGAATAATCTGATGGTGGGGCTCAAATCCAGAATGAGGCCGTTTGCATTTTATGTCACACTAATACTCAAGGGAAAGGCCCGAATCTATATCTCCTTCACCTCCACCAGTGGATAAATAGTATAGCAGACCAGGTTCTTAAGTTTAAGTGAGGCAACCAATCTAGGAGAAGAAAACCTCTGAATTCAGACTAGCTATACTCTACTTACAAATGAACCATGTTTTACATCTGGAATATGCTGGAGGGGTTGGGTAAATACATAAATAGATAAAAGAAGATACTATAAAGTATGGAATGAGTTCAGGCCATGAAACGTACCTGCTATTTCACACATTTTTACCAGTTCAGCACATTGGGCTTGAGTTTTCTAAATATTCTAAAAAACCAAAACAAATAAATTCAATAAAAATGAAGGATAAATAAATAAAAACAAACTCATTTTTGGTTGAATCGAGAATTTTATTTCGAGTAGGTGGATGTGGCTTGTGTATGTATAAAGGTTATTCACACATTAAAGGGAATTTCATTCAAATAAAGATAAACTGTAAATTGTTTAGAATTGGTTTAAAGTAAAATTATTTTAATTGTGCTAAAGTAATTGTTTTGAATCTTCTCAAAATGGCTGAAAATCAGTGTGGATGCTTTGGTCTGTTGGGAAATTTTTAGCAGCGGAAAAGTGCAAACTATGTGAAATTAAGAGTAGAATGTGTGAAGTGTATAGAGAAGCATGTTTTAGTCAAAGAAATTTTAACAAATGGACTAAACATGGGTTTGCCACTACAAATAGAACAGAGGTCTGTCATCGAATATTTGTTAGCTGAGAAGTGCAAACCATGTGAAATTTATGTAAGAAGCATGTTTTAGTAAAAAAAAACAAAAAAAAAAAAAACATTTACAAATGGGTTGAACATAGGTTTGTCACTCGGAGCTTTTGTAGAAACACTGACTCTGCTCAAGAAAAAGTGCTGTAAAGGTCACACTTAACAGCTTTCTTGGACATGAAAGGAGCCATCATTGATTTCTTTGAAAAAGGTGCAACTGTAAACAATACTTCCTACTGTAAACCCTTGAGACAAAATTCACTTTATTTATTGAATGACCCTCTCACACACACACACACACACACACACACACACATATATATACATACATATATATATATATATATATATATATATATATATATATATACCTGTGGTGTAATGGTTATCGTCGTAAGAAATGGACATGGCAACACAAGTTCAAATCCTGGATGAGACTGATTACATTTCACATCGCCCTAATACTCTTGGGAAAGGTATGAATCCAAATATTCTCCCTCCAGCTATGGGTACATAGTAGGGCAGACTGAGTTCTTCAGCCTTGGTGAGGCAACTAGTTTAGGAGAAGGCAAACTCTGAATTCAAACCTGTTAAACTCCACTTAAAAATTGACCTTGTGTCATATGCTGCCCAAGCAGAGTGCTTGGTAAATATATATATATATATATTGATAACAAGGTAATCTAAGTCGAAGGAGAGATTTATTGAGAAACAAAGTCGACACCATAGCATTTCGGTTCTAATGAACCATCATCAGGGTTATGAGGGATGATATTAGTGATGTTAAATCAATGATGGATATGTAAAAAGTGCAAAATATAAAAACCTATGGAAAATTTGTATCACAAGAAAAAGTTGGCCATTTGATTAATGAATCAGCGTTTTTTGTTTTAAATTATGTCATTTGACTTATTAGAAATATTGTGTAGAAGTTATGTTTCTGTTTGTTTATCGAGAAAGATTTCGAATCATTTTTCTTTTCGGTGAAGTTCTAATCCTGTAAGTCAGGTATTTTCAAATGTACGTGCCTTGGAAAATCTTAAATCATGAACAGAAAACAATGAGCCAATGTGAGAAATACTTGATACCATATAATTTTAATTAGAGGTACCCGTGGTGTCATGGTTATCGGCGTAGGAAAATGGACACGGTGACACGAGTTCAAATCCTGGACGAGACTGATTGCATTTCACATAGCACTAATACCCTTGGGAAAGGTATGAATCCAATTATTCTCCCTCCAGCTATGGGTAAATAGTAGGGCAGACTAGGTTCTTAAGCCTTGGTGTGGCAACTAGTCTAGGAGAAGGAAAACTTTGAATGCAGATCTGTTAAACTCCGCTTAAAAATTGACCTTGTGTCATATCCTACCCGAACGGAGGGGTTGGTAAATATCTATAATTGTAAATTATTTGTATTAAGAACAATTACTTAAAGCTATAATTGTTTCATGGTAATAAAACAAACAAGACATGCTGGGCACAGTTGGAGAAACAAAGATGAATGTTCTCCTGTGGAGTACTATGCATGGTCACACTAGATTTGGCCAAACAAGAAAAACTTAAATACATCAGCTCTGTGTAGACAATAGATGCCATATTGTGAGGACTATTTAAGCACAATGATAGGTATAGATGGCAATCGAGAGTCAAGGGAATCTGTTCTATCAGCTCAGATTAATGATGATAATTGATAATTGTTTATTAAGAATTATTATTATATAATAATATGGGATTGATATTATATAATATCATAAAAATACATGATGTCATTATACAGTGTGCAAAAAAAAAACCTCCACAAAAGATATAAATGAACTATGAATGTAGTTTCCTAACTTCTATGCATAAAATAACACCAGGCAGGTTGACATGCCATTAAAATCAATCAATCAATCAATCTATCCATCTAATATTAATCATCTTCTTTGACAATTGGATGTTGTTTCATCAATCAACCATTTTATTCTGTTAATGAAGTGTCTGTTCACAAAAGAAATGCTATTCATTCTGACCTTCAAATGGCATCTAATTGTATCGATTGATTTCTCGATACTATTTTGAATCACTGTGTACTTGAAACCGTATCTCCGAGGCTGAATGATGTATTGTATGACTAAGTACATCATTGTATGATTCATTTATCTTTTCACAGCTTCTCTCTCTCTCTGATCTTATAGCAAGAGTCATGTCAGTGACATATTCTTTTAGTCTTTTTTTGGACATCATATATACGTGGTGCATTCAATAAGTTTCCAGCCCTTTTTTGTACAGGCATTTAAAATTGTCGTAGACTCTTGAAAATTCAGTATGCTATTGCTATACATCTTATTAGATGACTGACCAATTTTTATGATTTCAGGGTCAGATGAACAGCTACAGCAGCAATTGGAATACACCCTACTAAAGCTTTATTTTCACATCTGGTGAATTTCAAAAATGCATTCTGGACATGAGGACACTTTAGAAGAACGATATGCAATAAAATTCTGTTTTAAACTTGGAAAAAATGCCACAGAAACCTATGGAATGCTTCAGACTGGTTTTGGAGCATCTTGCATGAATTGAGCATCAGTTTTTGAGTGGCATAAGAGATTCAACGAAGGCAAGGAGTCTGTGAGTGATGATGAGAGGTGTGGGAGGAGTAAGGAAGTCAATAGACCAGAGTTGATTGGCCAAACGGTTAGAGTTACTATGTTGAGGTTTTAAGGGAGTTCAGGAAGAGATTCCGTTGGAAGAGGCCAACACTCTTCAAACTGGGTCAGTGGCATTTCCAGCAGGACAATGCACAAGTCAACAACTCCATCCTTATCACAGACTATTTGACCAAGATGGGCGTCAAGATAGTTTGTCACCCTCCCTATAGTCTAGATCTTGCTCCCTGTGACTTTTGGTCATTCCCTAAGCTCAGAGGCTGTCATGAGATAATTGAGGAGATGAAAGTGGCTGTGACGAAGGTCATTGACACGCTCACACTAGAGGACTTCCATGGGGCCTTCCAGAAGTTGTTGGAATGGTAAAACAAGTGCATTGCAGCTGGAGGAGATTACTTTGAAGGGGACTAGAGTTTCATGTGTGTACTATCAATAAAAGTGCCCATATGAAAAAAGTCTGGAAACTTATTTAATGATCCTCGTACTAGCAAAAATATTCACCTTCTGCCAAGCACAGGTATTAATGTTTTAATGTAATAAAATATCAAATTAGAAATTTTGAAAAGAATTCACTTACTTTTATTTGATTTGAATTGATTTCTTAATATATTTTTCTAAATATGTAAGTACGTATGTATGAAGTCATGAGCGATGTTCTATGGATTTCTATATATGGACATACCAGTGTTGGCATTTAAGCAAAAATTTACCTTAATCAGCTCTGTGCAGTCACTGGATGCTGTCTAGAACTCTACTTATGAAGGGGAGTGTCCTCGTGGTGTAATGGTTAAAGCGATGGACTGCGAAATCGTAGAAAGCGAGTTCGTACTCCAGTCACGCTATTATGTTCACTTTCGGGCAAATACCCTTGGGAAAGGTATGAACCCCCTTATCCTCCCAGCTATGGGTTAAATAGTACCACGACTGTTCTTCTAGGAGAATGGCTTTGGCATTAAATAACCTACAAAGGTTGATATGCCATTAAACAAAGAAACCAATCTCCTTAAGAAACTATCTGATGTGGTGGACCTGCAGGATATTTTTTTTAATGTCCCACTGACCAGTTCCATTTTTGTGCTGATATTTTTATTTATTGTCATATTCCAATTTATTCTGTTTGTTGAATAAGGGCAGGTAAAAAGAATAATATTAAACAATGCAAAAAGATTTTAAGTCTAGTTGGCTGGGACTGTATAATACACCTACTACATCTCTGCTGATGGGTAAGACTCCCCCAACAAATGTCTAAGATATGACACTAAACAATCTGATGGTGTGGAGCACCTGTTGTATATTGACCTATGACCCGGTCAGGCTGTCAAAATAGGAAATGCACCTATGTAAATAACAGGTGCATCCGGTCGAGGAATATCAGAATTATAACCTTGACCATGGATGGGTTGAATGAGTGCAATTGTGACGCCCACAAGAAGGTGGGCGTTGAACTATTATATAACTCAGTGCAGTTTGGAGACCAGACTCAGTAGAGAAAGCCAGCGCCCAGTAGAGTGGGCCCTCAGGCCCCGATAGAGCAGTTGCAGCTGGGGATCAGATGAGTTAGAGATAAGATGCTGGATTGAGGAATGTGTCCCAGAGAGAGTGGGCCCCCAGGTCCCCGTTTGAGCAGCCCAGGAGAACGGGAAAGAAACATGGTTATGGCCAATAGAGTGGGGGTCAATATGTTGCAGTTCTGTTCAGTCTTCAACTCCCTCTCACACACAAACCTTTCAAATAAAGTGAGAGGTATATTTTTCTAAAAGACTGTGTTGCTCGTCTTTATTGTGTTGTTGTGTTCTGCATACAGATGTGCATGCATATGTAGATGTATATATATTATGTGTTTGTATAGTTAGTCATGATCATGGCTATACAACACACCCCTTCAATACCATTGCTCCCAGGTCCACTCTGACCTGGAGTTGTAGCACTTGATAGGGTCCTATCTATGGGTTAAATAGAACTGTTTGACATTTAAATTGCATACAAGCAAATGACTTGCATTAAATTGAATTGTTAGAAATAGAACTGACTATTTAACTGAGTGTAAACAAATGACCAATGTTTAATTCTTACTGCTACATTAGCAATACCTAAAAACATTTAACTGTGTGCAAACAAATGATGAATAGTGAATAGAATTATTCATATTAGATAGAAATATTTGAAACAATTTAACAGTGTGCAAAAAAAAAGATGAGCTTGGGCTCATTTAAAAAAGTTATCAACAAAATGTTTACAAACAATATATATCTAATATATATATGTATAAAGAGGATTTGGCATTAAATACCCTACAATGGTTGATATGCCATGAAACCCAACCAAACCAAATCATATATATTTAATATATATGTATAAAGAGGATTTGGCATTAAATAACCTACAGTGGTTGATATGCCATAAAACCCAACCAAACGAAAAGATTTTATGTATTTTCCCCTTTATATTATCAGCTATATATATATATTCTTCAGTCTAGTTTTACCAGATAATTCCATCAGGACAATTATATTATTCAAACTTCAAACATTTAAATCTTCCTGGTAAAGAACACAATGTAACTGACATCACAGAGCAACAATTCCTTTAAGAAAAAATAAAATCCGGTCACTTTAGGATTATAAATTTATTTCCATCCTGCTATGAGTATTGATATGAATCAATAACTCCAAATTTAACAGGACTTATTCAGATCCATATAATGATAATGTAAACTGTAAACTCATCATATACTGGCAGTTGATGACTAGTGTATCCACTCTTTGAGTAGTGATGGTTTGGAGAACTTATCAAGAGTCATGGCCAATAGGAACTGATACCAAGAGAGTCATAGGAATATCTGCTCTCAGCGTGCCTTGATGATAAGGGAGAATAATCCAATTAATCATATTCACTTGGAGTTTGAATGTTCAATACAGCTGGATTCATGGAGTGGTGACATGCCCTTGGGGGGTGGAGAATAGACAGGGAGGTTTCACAAAAGAGTGAGAATGTTCTAGGTCAGCCATATTCCTCATGAAGTGATTTGAGTGCAGTTGAATTTGAGAATAGAGAGAATCTTCAGATACTTTTATTCAAGGGACATTCATATCTGATAGAGGCTCAGAGATTTGGGCAACTATTTGGATCTGGATCATATAATAATCTTCATTCCCATATAATCCAGTGGTCTATTGATGGAATCCGCTTTTGAGACAATTTCTCAATCCTCCTTCAAATGGTATAAGCTTGATAACCTGGAATAAAATCAAAGCCGGAACCTATTTTACCATTATTTATTAAGCCTAGCTCAGCCGTGGCACACAGCTAGAACTATGGAGGAACCAGTCTGAATCTAATTCACTTTCTGTAAAAAATACAGTCTGCATCTCTGCAGAAGGGTAAGACCCCCCCCTCTCCCAGTGAATGTCTTGGATATGACACTAAACAGTCTGATGGTGAGGTTTGCGTAATGCAAGAGCTTTGGGGAATGTGGAATGCCCCTTCATTGCCATTGCTTCTGGTTCCTATCAATGAGTCAAATAGAACATCTTGACATTTAAATGGTGTTTAAATAAATGACCAACGCTAAATTGAATTGTTAGAAATAGAAGTGTTTGATCATTTAACTGTATGTAAAGAAATGACTGATGTTAAATTGAATTGTTAGTGATACATAGCAATACTTGGAAATATTTTAACTTGGTTGACTTAGGCTAAATTGAATTGTTAGAAATAGAACTGTTTTGTCATTTAACTGTGTGTAAACAAATAACTGATGTTTAATTGAATTAGTAGTGATACATAGCAATACTTGGAAATATTTTAACTTGGTTGACTTAGGCTAAATTGAATTGTTAGAAATAGAACTGTTTTGTCATTTAACTGTGTGTAAATAAATAACTGATGTTTAATTGAATTAGTAGTGATACATAGCAGTACTTGGAAATATTTTAACTTGGTTGACTTAGGCTAAATTGAATTGTTAGAAATAGAACTGTTTTGTCATTTAACTGTGTGTAAACAAATAACTGATGTTTAATTGAATTAGTAGTGATACATAGCAATACTTGGAAATATTTTAACTTGGTTGACTTAGGCTAAATTGAATTGTTAGAAATAGAACTGTTTTGTCATTTAACTGTGTGTAAACAAATAACTGATGTTTAATTGAATTAGTAGTGATACATAGCAATACTTGGAAATATTTTAACTTGGTTGACTTAGGCTAAATTGAATTGTTAGAAATAGAACTGTTTTGTCATTTAACTGTATGTATCCACACAATGCGTTTACAAATTATATGTATAAACCAGATTTGGCATTAAATAACCTACAATGGTTGATATGCCATAAAACCTAACCAAATTCACTCATCCAACTGACTAATTCATACTTGATACAAGGCTTCCTGAATATTTTACAAATGCTTTGAAGATAGACTAGTCTCACTTTTTATACCATTAACTGGCAACCTGCGTATATTAGCTCTAATTACCAGACACTATTAATCAGCTGAATGATTATGCAGACATGAGCAGAATAATGTTAGTCCCACTTAACTCACGAGGTGACAAAGTTGGCCATATTTGATGATTTGTAAGGTGTCTTCCAGTTTTTCTCTGAGCTTTCCTTTCTAGATATTTATGATTGTGGTTGGGTTGGTTTTTATGACCTATCAACCATTGTAGGTTATTTAATACCAAATCCTCTTTATATATATATATATATTAAATATACATGATTTGGTTTTGTTTTAAGGCATATCAACCATTGTAGGTTATTTAATGCCAAATCCTCTTTATATATATATATATATATATATATATATAGGATTTGGTTTGGTTGGATTTTATGGCATATCAGCCATTGTAGGTTATTTAATGCAAAATCCTCTTTATAGATATATATATATATATATTAAATATATATGGTTTAGTTGGATTTTATGGCATATCAACCATTGTAGGTTATTTAATGCCAAATCTTCTTTATAAATATATATATTAAATATTCATGATTTGGTTTTGTTTTAAGGCATATCAACCATTGTAGGCTATGTAATGCCAAATCCTCTTTATTAGATATATATGATTTGGTTTGGTTGGGTTTTATGGCATGTAGTTTATTTAATGCCAAATCCTCTTTATACGTATATCTTAAGTACATATATGATTTTTAAACATTGGGAAGATAACATTCTTAAATGAGCCTGATCTCATTTTTGCACACAGTTCTGTGACCCATAGATAGGACTCTATCTGGTGCTACCACTCCGGGCCAGAGTGGACATGGCAGTGATGGCAATAAAGGGGTACTCCACATTGCCCAAAGCTCCAGCATGACACAAGCCTTTCCATCAGATTGTTTTGTGTCATATCTAGTATATTCGTTGGCTCGGTTGGTAGGGTCTTACCCCTCTGCAGAAAAGCAGTCGGTGTATTTTGCAGCCACACGCCATCACCAGTTGACTTGGCTGTGGATATTAATGGTTAAAGCTGATTTTGCATATTTACATCATGCAGCTGGCACCCATTTTACATAATGTAGTTAATGTACGTTTTTTAGCGCATTTAAAATTGTTTAGTTTGTGTGCATTTTATTTATTTTGATATCATGTCGGTACAGACTTGTATATGTAATTCGTGCTGAATTGAATAGGAAAAGTTAATGCAAAGCATACAGTGTTGTCAAAACATTTATGGTTACGAAAAGGTAAAATGGGCTAATCTTCCCTAGTAAAATAGGATATTGGGGAAAAAATGCACAAGCTTACAAAGAGCCTAACAATAGCTGCTGATGGTGTCTTGATGAAATCCTATATATTTGTTAGATATAAAATATATCTATAAACAGGATTTGGCACTGAATAACATAGAAAGGTTGATATACCAGAAAACACAACCAAAGAACCATAATTGAAAGTGTTGGGTATCACCTACCTTTTCAGCATAATGAGCTAGGCCATCTACCATATATGGCAGTAGCTCTAATACCAAGAGGTTCTAGTCCAGATCAGTCTGGCGATAGATTGATCTCGGTCTGAACTTCTCCAGGTGCTGGGTAGCACTTCGGTCGGCTGTGTTATCTGGGGCACAGATCTGGCTGAGTGTGTCTCGGTGCCTGGAGATTTCCTTCGGCCTCAGGGGGCCTTCCCCCAGACTTTTTAGAACTTACTGAAAATGAATTGCTGAAGAAAAGAAGCAAATTAATATCAAAGTGTTGACATACTAATAAATTTTCATGTCATTTACAATCTGACTCATCCCATATTTACTCTTCTGTATTTGGACATCCCCATGTGTGTGTATATATATATATATATATATATATATGTGTGTGTGTTGTTGGGCAGCAGTCTTTCCTTTAAGCATGTTTGATTAAATAATAAAGACACATTTTGTCAATATAATTTTATTAAGATCCTTTCAATTTTCCTGATAAGTGTCTTGGTTTCAGGTTGGAATTGGTGGATGAATTTACCAAAATTGTCCTTCGGACCTTTCATAGGCCATCATCAGGGCTTGCTTGCATGTTTTAAGAGTGTTTTTTAAAGAGTTTTGAAAAAAACAAAAAACTCCCAAAAATGAAAAACACGCAAAATATATATATATATATATATATAGTGAAGAAAAATTGACAACAAATAATCCAAATAGAAAGTGGGGATTTATAGAGAAACAAAGTCAGTCGACACTATAGCGTTTCGGTTCTGCTGAACCATCATCAGGACTGAGGGGTATTTTTAGTGATGTTAAATGTAGATGGATGTATAAAAAGTGTAAAAATATATAAAAATTTGGAAAAGTTGTACAACAAGAAAAGTTGGCTGTTTATGAAAAGAAAAATTGGCCGTTTGATCAATGAATCAGCGTTCGTTTCTTTAAAATACGTCACCTGATATTAGAAACACTGTGCATAATCCACTTTCCATTAGTTCATCACGAGATTTCGAATCATTCCTCTTTTACGACGAAATTCAAATCATATAAATCTGGGTTTTTTGTTTTTTTTAATATTAATGTATATGCCTAGGAAAATCCTAAAATATGAATATAAGCTTCAAGGCACAGACTTATGCAATCCAAGAAAATGTTGAAATGAATGAAAAACGCTGGACATTTAGGTAGGTGTGATTTTTCTTGTATAAAGTTGGTTATAGAAATCTTCTTGTTTTTGAATAGGTCTCTGCATCTGCGAAACATCTTGATGTTCTTGATGTGTGATATTAGGGTCGGAGACTGGGTCTGGATCAAGTTAGTCAATGGGACAAAATGGAAGAAAATAATGGATAGTAATCCGACAATTTGTGAAGAAAAATTGACAACAAATAATCCAAATAGAAAGTGGGGAGTTATAGAGAAACAAAGTCAGTCGACACTATAGTGTTTCGGTTCTGCTGGACCATCATCAGGACTGAGGGGTATTATTAGTGATATTAAATGTAGATGGATGTATAAAAAGTG
>CAUZXS010004523.1:0-12500 GCA_963585895.1 Sepioteuthis lessoniana | reverse complement strand
CATGGCCACAACTTGGAAGAATTCTCGTCTTATTTTATCAAATTGATTTAATTTCTATATGTTCATTGGATAGAGGTAACTTTGCAGAGGTTTGAGTGTCTTTGTTTAATGGCATTTTAACCTTCGTGGATCATTTAATGTCAAAATTATCCTCGTAGAAGAACAATAGTGGTACTATTTAACCCGTACCTGGAGGAGGGATATGAAGGGATTCATGCCTTTCCCAATGTTGTTAATTCAAAAGTGAACGTAATAGCGTGACTGATGTTCGAACTCGTTTACTGTGATGTTGAAGTTGAGCATGTTAGCCACTACACCATGGGGATTCACCCCTTATCTTTAGGGAGGCATTTTTGTTCAAATTTTTATTTCATTTATTTACTTGTTTATTTATTTGAAATACTTTCAAGTGCATCACTTTTTTGTTTTTTTAACAAATCGGGAAGAGATTGAACTCTTATTAAATGTAGCCCTGTCACTCATTATATACTTATATATTGCAAAAATTCTCCTTATCTGTGTATGTATGTATGCATATATCCAAACTCTCTGCTACGAGCAGTACGCGAGACACAGTCAATTTTTAAGCAGAACACAATTGGTTTGATTTCAGACCTATCCTTCACCTTGACTGGTTCCCATACTAAGGTTAAAGACTCCAATCTGTCCTACTGTTTACCTATATCTAAGGGGAAATAGTTGGATCCATGCCTTTCCCAAAGATATAAGTGCTATGTGAAATACAAAAGCCAATATCAAGGATGAACATTAATGTCTTTCTTGATTACGTGAGGAAAAAACCAGTGTCAAAGATGCTCAATAATGTCTTTCTTCAAAAAGGAAAGAAAAAGCCAGTGTCGAAGATACACATTAATGTCTTTCTTAATTACATAAGGGAAAAAAACAGAGTCGAAGATACACATTAATGTCTCTCTTGATTACGTAAGAAAAAAGCCAGTGTCGAAGATGAACAATAACGTCTTTCTTGATTATGTGAAGAAAAAGACAGTGTCGAAGATGCACATTTATGTCTTTCTTGATTACGTGAGGAAAAAGACAGTGTCGAAGATGCACATTTATGTCTTTCTTGATTACGCGAGGAAAAAGACAGTGTCGAAGATGAACATTAATGCCTTACATGTTTACACAAGGGAAAAACCAGTGTCGAAGATATTTATTAATGTCTTTCTTGATTACGTGAGAAAAAAGCTTGTGACGAAGATGCACAATAATATCTTTCTTGATTACGTGAGGAAAAAGCCAGTGTCAAAAATGCACATTAATGTCTTTCTTGATCTTATGAGGAAAAAACCTTAAGTTTTCCGCGACATTTAAACTAACATCTTTTAAGTTTTCAACATTTGATCTAAAATCCCTTAAGGTTTCAAAAACATAATAAACCTCAAGTTTTCAAGGATATTTGACCAAACATTCCTAAAGGCTTCAAAGACATTTGACCGAACATCACTTAAGTTTTTAATGACATTTACCTCAAAATCCCTTAAGTTTTCAACGATATTCGACCTGTCCTCCCATACGTTTTCAACATATAACCTGACATCCCTTACATTTTTTGTGGTCGAAGAATAAATCTTAATACGGCCTGAATGACGTAAAGAAAAGAAACGAATTAAGATTACGAAAAAAATAAGTCAAAAATTAATAAGGACAATATTTCAAATATGACATGCCGACAAGTGCAGTATACATTTAAATGATTATCTTTGGGCGTATGGCCTTGTGAATATCCTCAAAGGAGATTGTAGAAGCTTTTATGAACGCGATACCATCCTCCCACTTTCCATCCTTTCTTTCTCTTTCTCTTTGTCTCTGTCTGTTTGTCTCTCTCTCTCTCTTTCTCTCTCCCTCTACATATATATATATATATATTTATTGCCGGCAAGTTGAGTATAGGAAGAAGGATTATAAGATGCATCTTGATCTAGAAATCCTACAATGTGACGAAAAACAAAGTCCAGTGGTATTTGTAGATTCGGCAATGGCGCTTTGGATTTGTGGTAATGATGCTTTTTACCCAAGAGTCATTGTCTGATGAAGTATTTGTTGACAGCACAATTGTTTTATTTGCACACACACACACACACACACACACACACACACACACACACTATTAATAATGGAAAATAATGCTGAACCCAAAACTACAAGATTTACGTTCAAGTTTTAAATTAAAAAGAAAGAGAAGAGACGGACAGACATAGACAAAGGGTGGATTGAAGACTGGAGAATTGAAAGTTATAGTAAGATAAAAAAAAAAAAAAGAGCAGCTCATATATGTAGGATGTAGCACGGATATTTACCGCTATTCCTTGGGAACAATATCTTTTGTGAACAGTAGTGAGTGTTGTAATATTAAGCACCATTTTTCATGGTTAAATTTCCCTAACGTATCGGGTAGCACCGCGTATATATATATATATATATATATATATATAAAACTAATTTAGTTGCTGATCACTCGATCATGCGATAGTGATACTGGGTTAAACAGTACCAGTAACACGATCCAAATGACTTCAAACACACACACATGCACTCACACGCACGCACTAACAGACACACCGACGCGCGTGCACATACACACACACACACACATATATATATATATATATATATATATATTAGGGGGCCTGTAAGGCCAGCTTGATAACCCTTACGTTACAATCAGAGTCCACATTGTTCGAACTATTTTAGTTTCTTATCCTAGATAATATATATATATATATATATATATATATATAAAGTGGGGGTGCGCACTGTATTTTGATAAGACTTTGTCTGAATAGGGAAACTGTTGGGTGTCATATTGTTCGAATAATTCCCACAACAAATTGTAAACACATTCTTGTTCTGATCGATGTTCTCTGTTAAATATACCTCATAACCGACATTATGGTTTATATTTAGTCCTAGACGCAGACAAACGACACGAATCCTCATAGAATGAAGCCAATAAATAAGTAAATATCAGTTTTGAAAAAAAAAGCTGCCGACCTTTAAAAAAATGGTTCAATGTACAATCGGTAATCTGGTTGGAATGTAGATTTCACTCAGCTTCTGTCTCACAGTGGTTTGGAGAGTCTCCGTGGAGCAGTGGCTAACGTGCTGGACAGTGACATCGTAGTTAGTGAGATCGAACTCACAGTCTCGCTCTTATGTTCACTTTCTGACTAAAACCAACAACTAAAAAGGTACGAATTCCTTTATCCCTCAGGCTAAATTGTATTGCTGTTGTTCTTCTAACAAGAATGGCTTTAGCATTAAATGACCCACGTAGTTTTGATATGCTCTTAAAAAATTCATAACAAAGCCGTAACAAAATTCACAAAGCCATTAAAACAATTTGATTTAAATCAAAACAAAAATGATATTTACACCAGCTGTTTCTTCTTATGGCTGAATATAACTCATCAAAGTGTCATCATCATCATCATCATGACGTGCGGCTAGCACGGATATCCCTGACCACTCTCTCATACACGTTCTCCCTATCATTCATACGCCTTCGGTAGGTCTTCGGGGTTACATCCCGTATCATCACATAGCCTGCTGTATGAATGTTCGAGCTGGTCGTACCTGCTTTTGATTGATCATATACGGGGGTCCACAGGAGTACATCACTTACGATCTCGTCCTTGAGCTTCTACAGCAGTGTCCGGCATGTCTGGTTCGTCTAGCTTGTATAGTTTTCGTGATAGGTGGTAGGACGCCGTGTGGGGTGTTGCCAGCCAGGACCTGTTCAATATTGCTCGCAACATTCTTGTATAATTGCCGTCGAGCTTCTTCTCCAACCGTTTAGTCAGCGTCCAAGTAGTGCATCGATACAGCAGTATCGACACGACCGCAGCCTGGAAGAAACTGCGTTTCATTTTATCGGTCAGGTTTGATTTCCATATGATCGAAAGCCTATCGATAGCTGTCCATGCCTTCGTTAGCCGTGTGTCGATGTCTTTTTCGGTTGATGAAACGTTGCTTCCTAGGTAGGTGAATTTGTCAACCAGTTTCAGGGAGGTTCCGTCTAGTGTGGAGATGTCGCCTTTCTGATTAAAGCACATAAATTCAGTTTTGTGTGCATTGACATGGAGTCCAATGCCTACAGCGGCTCGTTCCAGCCTATGCAGTAGTGTTTCGGCTTGGTTGGGTGTATTGGCCAGTAGCGCTATGTCGTCGGCGTAGTCGGCGTCGGTAACTGTTTTTGCGGGGTACCTTCTGCTTCTTTTCTTTGTCAGCTCAAACCCGTTTTCCCTAATGTTATTGATCGATGTCTTAAGTACGTAGTCTAGACAGATGATAAAGTCGTCTTGCTTCATTTTTAAACTAACAAATTACGTTAGAATATCCCGTAAAGTCAATAGATGCAGAAGTAATTATTAGTTCGTTTGGAGGTAGGGATGATAAGTTGAGTTCTCAAGTACCAAGATTAGCATTGTCGTATCCGTTGGTTGGGTGGGTTTTATGGCATATCAACCTTTGTATGTTATTCAATGCCAAATCCATCTTTTAATACAAATAATCATTTCTATTTCAAACCATTCAGTTTAGCATAGAAAAACAGTTTTATTTCAAGCAATTCAGTTTAGCATAAGTACGCAGTTTAATATTATATCCGTGATATGTTAACACTGAAAAAACGGAAGGAAAGACAAGATTATCTTATTTACACATACGGAAACATTATGGGGAATAGAAGATTTTGTTTAGTTATTTATTTGTGGTTTATGAGTAGTAGTCGTTGTTGTAGGTGTCTGACTCCTTTGTTCTTCTTATCCGATTAACTTGTCGGCGTCTTTATGGAAGACTGCTGGAGAATTTAACTTCAACTTTATTTTGGGGTTGAACGAATATTCTGTGGCGAGAGAGAGAGTTTCCTTGAAAGTTTAGAAATAGTCACGTTTCCCAGATCAGGTGTTATAATACTTTAAAAAAAGTTGGCGATCGCAGTCGATGGTGACCCGAAGGCTCCTTTTTCAATAGCTACTACACTGAGGTATAGGAGAGGGCACTTCTCCTTTCCTTGGTTGGCACCACTCTACCCTTGACTGGACCTTATAATGCTGAGTGTTAAGCAAGGAGATATTAAGTACTATTTTTTGAGTCTTCAGTATGACTCGACATGGGATTAAAACCCGATCTCCCAGGCCATTGGCGAACACTCTACCCAATAGACCAATGGGCCGATTAGAGTCATTTTCGGTGGGTTTATGTTTTTGAAGTCTATGGTTATGTCCGGTAGGTGTTTTCAGTGAGGTACATTTTTCGGTGGAAAAAGTTTGCCTTTCGTCGTTTTGTCCAGTGTTATCTTCAGTAAGATATTTTTGGCAGAGGCGGCTTGCTAACAGAAGACAAGGCTAAGTATCAAGCTCCGGGACCCAAATCAGTACAAGCTTTTACTGCTAGCAGCCGAGATAAAAAGGGTCCTTTCAATACTAGCGGCACTGGTGAAGTGAGAACGAATTTCTCTTTGGTGTCAGGAAATCTAACTTTCAGGCATGCACAGATTTCACTTCCTTCAATTTTATTTTATTTTATTTTATCTTATTTCATTTATTTTTCTTTCCTTTTCTAATCCCCTCAACATTTTATAAGAATAAGCAGTATGTATAAGGGGTATCGGTTAGGTCTGATTTCCTAATCAGACCTAACCGATAAAATAAAACGCAGTTTCTTCCAGGCAGCGGTCGCATCGATACTGCTATATGGATGCACTACATGGACTCTAACAAAACGGCTGGAGAAGAAGCTAGAGATTGCTTGCAGCATTCTTGTGTAATTGCCGTCTTGCTTTGCCTTAAAACAAACCCATCCAACCAACAATTGTATATTGAACTTATAAAAGATCAAGTTCATGAAATCTATTGAAGTATATAATTATATATACTAAAAAAATTCAATGCAATCTAATTTTGTCTCAGCATACGAATGAATTTTTAAAAATTCAAAATGTACTAAAAACATTACAAAGAAAAAAAAATAGAAAATAAAACAAAATAAAAACAGACATTTATCATCTGAATAATTTACCTTTGTTAATTGAAAAGTTTTATTTTGTTTTTGGAAGTTTTTCCTGTATACCAATTTACCCAACCCCTCTATCACGAGCAAGATGTTACACAAGCTCAATTCGTTTAGCAGAGTACAACTGGTCCGAATACAGTTTTCCTTCTCCTGAACTGGGTGCCAAACCAAAACTAAAGAATCCGGGTTGCCCTGCTATTTACCCATAGCTGAGAGGAAAAGAAATGGATTCATGCTTTTTCCAAGGGCATTAGCGCGAAGTGAAACACATATACCCTCAACAAGGGTCGCCAACTTTACTTACTTATTTGACCCATAGATAGGACCCTCTCAAGTGCTACAACTCAGGGCCAGATTGGCAATGGCAATGAATATATATATTTGTCGCTGCCTCCCACCAGAAATGACTTGACACAAGGTCGATTATAGTGGGGATTTAGGGGAGGTGAAGGTCGGACACGAGCCGAGGCTCGAACTCTGCAGGTCTTTGCTGCTCATCGACCAACTTAGTGCAGTGTGGGCCTGATGAGCCAAGCTGGTCTTGGACCTAAATCTGGGTCCAGGCACTGATGCCTGCTTATAGCTTAAACTAGACAGCAAGGTCTAGTGCTATACATGGGGGACAAAGGTGTCAATGTTGCGGCTCGCCCACCCGAAGGTGGCCCACCCGAAGCTGGGGACCTTTCGGCCTCGAATCTGCCATTGATTTCGAATATTTGATGGAGAAACACGGGTTGAAATCATAGTGCTATGTATAGTAAATTTTGACTGAATTTTGTATATTGAAATTATTGTTGTTTCTTGTAAAATTCAGGTTGTATATTACAATCCTTTCGGGTATATTGGAAAATTCTAATATTCTACGTTGGTTGGTGTTTTATGGCATATTAACCTTTGTGGATTATTCAATGCCAACTGTGTGTGTGTGTGTGTGTGTGTGTGTGTGTGTGTGTGTGTGTGTGTGTGTGTGTGTGTGTGTGTGTGTGTGTGTGTGTGTGTGTGTTTTGTGATATTTGTTAGCGAATAGTTTGTGGGTAACTTTATTTCTAAATGAATTGGTAGAGCACAGTTAAATGGTTACAAGTATTCCTATCAAACATTAATAATTCTATTTAATATCAATAATTTGTTTTCAATTATTGCTATTTAACATCAGTAATTCTATTTATCAAATATTCCGATATAATATAAATAATTTGCACAAAGCTGTATGGTTTCAAATAACTAATAATAATAATAATAATCTTTAGTAAATGATGATATAGTTTGCTCAATTTATAAATTAAGAGTGCTTGATATATATATATATATATATATATATATATATATATATATAACAGATAAATATGCATTAGTTTTTATATCCATTTAATAGCATGGAAGCTTATCTGTGACCACTGGTTTCATGCTGTCTTTATACGGCAATCATCAGGCAGAAAAAGCTAGGGTATAAGGGGTTAGATACCTTTACCAAGGGTATTTGCCCGAAAGTGAACATAATATCGCGACTGGAGTTCGAATCCGCTTTCATTGAGGCTGCAGTCCAGCACTTTTGCCACATAGACTTCCTATATACTATTCATCTTTATTTTTAATTTCATCCTAGCGTGGACGTCATCAAGAAGTTAACGCTGCTGGCGATACACACAAAAATGCATGTCATCATCTATAAGCCACTCAGTGAGAATCAAATTCCCTATCAATAGTCACTAAACTAGCTCACCAACCGTTACACACTACCAGGCGCTCATAAATTGGGTAAATACACACACACACACACACACACACACACACATATATATATATATATATATATATATATATATAAGAAAATGGACTAATATGAAAAAAAACGTAAGGTTTCCAGAGGATGATTTTATTCATAGTTTGAATTAATTTGTAATATGCTTGAAGCATTGCACAAATTCAATACTATTTGAATTTGTGCAATGCTTCAATGCTTTAATAATTTGAATTATTTGCCAACGTTCAACGTTTCGGTTTTTAAATATGAAAACATTAAACTTTCACTCGAGCGATTTTGTGTTCTCGAGTCCTTGTCGTTTTGTTTTCTTAACAATTTAAACGCCCTGATAGAGGTTTAGTATTTTCTATTCTAAAACCCAGAACATTTAACGTTGGCAAATAATTCGAATTATAAATAAAATCATTCTGTGAAGACATTGTGTTTTTTTTTTTTCAAATTTTGTTCATTTTCATACTGTCAAATTTATTTCCAGTTTTCCCAGACATATATATATATATATATATATATGTGTGTGTGTGTGTGTGTGTGTGTGTGTGTGTGTGTACTAGTGATTATATATGGATTATGATGTGCTGCAACCAAAATCTGTTGAAAACACTCTGTAGCATTCTTGTGTAGTTCACATCAAGATTTTTCTCAGTGCGTTTCGTTAGCATCGAGTTATACTAACACAGCCACAACTTTAGATGAATTTCCATTTAATTTATATCAGAGAGATCAGATTCCCATATTTGGAACTCCTCGTGGTGTGGCAAATGTGCTGGACTGCGACATCATAGTAAATGTGTTCGAACACCAGTCGTGCATTTCCGTTCACTTTCAGACTAATACACTTGGGAAAAGTATGAAATCACTTATCCCCAAGCTATAGGTAAAAAAGTACCACTACTATTGCTTTTCTACGAAGAAGGCTTTAGCATTAAATAGTACGACTACTGCACTTCTATAAAGAAGGCTTTAGCATTAAATAGTACGACTACTGCACTTCTATAAAGAAGGCTTTAGCATTAAATAGTACGACTACTGCACTTCTATAAAGAAGGCTTTAGCATTAAATAGTACGACTACTGCACTTCTATAAAGAAGGCTTTAGCATTAAATAGTACGACTACTGCACTTCTATAAAGAAGGCTTTAGCATTAAATAGTACGACTACTGCACTTCTATAAAGAAGGCTTTAGCATTAAATAGTACGACTACTGCACTTCTATAAAGAAGGCTTTAGCATTAAATAGTACGACTACTGCACTTCTATAAAGAAGGCTTTAGCATTAAATAGTACTACTACTGCACTTCTATAAAGAAGGCTTTAGCATTAAATAGTACTACAACTTCACTTCTATAAAGAAGGCTTTAGCATTAAATAGTACGACTACTGTACTTCTATAAAGAAGGCTTTAGCATTAAATAGTACGACTACTGCACTTCTATAAAGAAGGCTTTAGCATTAAATAGTACTACTACTGCACTTCTATAAAGAAGGCTTTAGCATTAAATAGTACTACAACTTCACTTCTATAAAGAAGGCTTTAGCATTAAATAGTACGACTACTGTACTTCTATAAAGAAGGCTTTAGCATTAAATAGTACGACTACTGCACTTCTATAAAGAAGGCTTTAGCATTAAATAGTACTACTACTTCACTTCTATAAAGAAGGCTTTAGCATTAAATAGTACTACTACTTCACTTCTATAAAGAAGGTTTTAGCATTAAATAGTACGACAACTGTACTTCTATAAAGAAGGCTTTAGCATTAAATAGTACTACAACTTCACTTCTATAAAGAAGGCTTTAGCATTAAATAGTACGACTACTGTACTTCTATAAAGAAGGCTTTAGCATTAAATAGTACGACTACTGCACTTCTATAAAGAAGGCTTTAGCATTAAATAGTACGACTACTTCACTTCTATAAAGAAGGCTTTAGCATTAAATAGTACGACTACTGCACTTCTATAAAGAAGGCTTTAGCATTAAATAGTACGACTACTGCACTTCGATTAAAAAAGGCTTTAGCATTAAATACTATTACTACTGCGCTTCTGTAAAGAAGGCTTTAACATTAAATACTAATACTACTGTTCAACTAGGATGACTTCGGTATTATATAACCCACGAAGGTTGATTTGATATGCCATCAAACAAGAAACAAAAGAGGTTTTTCTATATGATCGACAGCCTGCCAAATATATATACATATAAATGTGTGTGTGTGTGTGTGATATCTAAGTAAAATAGTCTAAGGGTTAGACTGTTTAGTAGTAATCCAGTGTGCATAGGAATCTCCGGTTGAGTGCTCAACATCTACGGCTATCGAATATATAATTATTTTCAGATTGAAAATATATCGAAACTCACGCACACAACAAAAACATTTTTTATACATTAGACGAAAAAAATTTTATCCAGTGGTTCCATTATAAATTTATTTCAATCTGTAATGGTACCATTGAATTGAATTTTTTTCGTTATATTTGTTCGCCAATAGCCTAGGAGACCGGGGTTCAATCCCAGGTCGAGTCATACCAAAGACTCAAAAAATGGTACTTGTTGCTACCTTGCTTAACACTCAGCCTTATAAGGTAAGGATCAAGGGTACAGTGGAGCAATACAGGAAAAGGAATAGCGCCCCCTTTACCTTAGTGTAGTACTTATCGAAAAGGGCGCCTTCGGGTCACCCTCGACTACGGTCGCTAACTTTACTTACTTTACTTATACATATATATATATGTGTGTGTGTGTGTGTGTGTGTGTGTGTGTGTGTGTGTGTGTGTGTGTGTGTGTTGGTCACAACTATGTAAAATGTTCCCTATTTAAAAAGAGGATAAAAGACCAATGAACATCCATTTATTTTTTTCGGCCATGAGACAGACAAAAACTTGAAATTTAATAACTAATTCGAGGACTTGAAAAGAAATAATGAATGCTATATTGTGAATGAATATGAAAACGTGAGTACGATAGACAATCTACAGTTTACGGCCTATGTTATCACATACAAAGGTGACGAAAGAAAGAAACAAGCAAATGAAAGCGTAAATGAAGGGAAAAAAGAGAAAAACCAAACGATATAAACGACAAGAAAAATATTCAGGTGAGAGAAAAACAATAACGGAAAAATAATGAATGCTTTTTAAATAAATAATAATAATATACGAAAGAAAGAAAGAAGTGTGAAAGAAAGAAAGAAAGAAAGAAAGATATTTAAATCTCATTGTAAGCTTTTTTCTTTTTTTCATTTCCTCTCCATGCTATTTTCTTAATGGTCGTAGAATGAAAAAACGACCTGCATGTTCAAATAAAAAGTACCACAAATAAGATATGAGAAAAAGAAAGGTCAAAAATTAACTAGAGTAATATGAGTAAAATTTTCATTATATGTTTTGTTTACAAAAGAAAAGAAGCTAAAAATAAAGAAAATACGACAAATATGATACTTGGAAATTTTTTGAATCATAAAATGTTTTTACATAGAAAAAAAACGAAAATACGGCATGATATCTGAAATCTATATGTTTCAGTTTTCAAAAAAATACTTTTTGTTATAAAATCAAGTTAACAAAATAGATAGATTTTATGAAGTCGGATGTTTTGTTAAGTTAACTGTTTTCTAGTTAAGTCAATTCGCCAATCACGAAATAAAGTTGTTGTAAACAAGAAAAATGAACGAAGATTTTTTTTTATAAATAAATTTGTTTTTATCTAGGGAATGCACCTAAATTAGATATTAAGAGTAATTAAAATAGTTCTCAATTATCTCTTTTAAAATGTGTATATTTCCAGATATGCGAGTCTCTAATGTAAAATTATTTGTTTTCTACAACTAAAATTATGTTTCTATATAGCGAATACACCTAAAATTAGATGAAAAAAATGAAGTAAGTTTTGTCTCAGTTTTTAGAATGTGTATATTTTCAAAATTGCAAGCCATTTTTTAAAGTCCAAAGCAAAAATTATTCCTTTTTAGCCACTTGTGTTTGGTGGTGTTCTGCCGATAAAATTCTTCGGAACAAGAAAAAATAATTCATTTCATTTTTACAAATATCTTTATGTTTTTATTCAGCGAAAACATTTAAAATTAAACTACAATAATTAAAATAGTTTTTAATTCCAGTTCTAAAATGTGTATCTAAAAAAAGAACAGGTGATGCTTGCAAATTTAGAAATATACTCTTTTTAAAAATGAAATTAAAAGCTTTTAATTATTTTTTATATTTAATTTTAGGTGTATTCGCGAGAAAAAAACATAAATTTATTTAGGCGAAAAATAATAACTCGTTGTTTAGAAAAAATTTATTTGCAAAACCCCAATTACAGTTAAATGGCATCCCAGAAAAGAATTGCCGTATTTTTGATTGTTTTAAACATGATGGGTTTCATTGTTTGGCGTTTTAAAAGCAACATCATAAACTAATCTCTGGAGAGCTATGTAATATAATGGCCGAGAGATTTCGTTTTATGCCTTTGGGTTTAGCTAGAATGAGAACCTTTCGACTCAGTGCATGGGTTACTTAGGTGCAACATTAACACAGGTGTTCACGCGTGTGCGCAGAGCGGACGTGTTACTCAGAGATGTCACAATAGCCCAGATGGGAAACGGGGCTAGCAAGTGCGAATGACGTCACGCACCAGGAAGCGCGCGGAGGATTTGGGGATTTTGAAAAAGTCAGTTAGTTGAGTTGAGACCTGCCTCG
>CAUZXS010004522.1:75000-110000 GCA_963585895.1 Sepioteuthis lessoniana | reverse complement strand
TGATCGACATATTATCGGTTCGTAGTACTGTACAGAAAAAAGAAACGCATCATATACGCGAAAAGAAATGATTAAGGAATATCATGTACTGACTGGCTGGCTGGCTGGATTGTTTAGTATTTCTTTTCTTGTCATATTTACCCAACCCCTCCGCTCGGGCAGGATATGAGACAAGGTCAGTTTTTAAGCAGAGTTTAACAGTTTTGAATTCAGAGTTTTCCTTCTCCTAGACTAGTTGCTTCACCAAGGCTGAAAAACCAGTCTGGCCAACTATTTACCCATAGCTGGAGGATGACTAATTGGATGACTAATTTCCCAAGGTTATTAGTGCTATGTGAAATGCAATCAGTCTCGTCAAGGATTTGAAATCGTGTCGCTGTGTCCATTTCCTACAACGATAACCATTACACCACGGGCACCTCCACTTAGTAGCTCTTTTCTTGTACCTTTCATTCGTTCCTCATCCTCTATTCACTCGCCTATGTGTGTCCTCTTGCTTGAGCTACAAAAAGAGGAGAGACACTCATTCATGAAATCCATTATCGGTATATATATATATATATATATATATATATATATATATATTATAACAGTGTTGATATTCACTAAATCATTTTGTAGTTTCGTGGTGGCAAACTAAGTGCAATATGATATGGAGAGTGGTCAATACCTAGGATAGAGCTTGGAATTAAATATATAAATCTAATATATATTTATTATATACGACGATAATTAAATAAGTTTCCAAATTTTTTTCGTAGGGGGACTTTTATTGATAGTACACACATGAAACTCTAGTCCCCTCCGAAGTAATCTCCTCCGGCCTCAATGCACTTGTTGTACCGTTCCAACAACTTCTGCAAGGCCCCATGGAAGTCCTCATGTGTGAGTGTGTCAATGACCCTCGTCACAGCCTCTTTCATCTCCTCAATTGTCTCATAACGACAGTCTCTGAGCATAGGGAATAACCTAAAGTCACATGGACCAAGGTCTGTACTATAGGGAAGCTGAGGAACTGTCTTGATGCCCATCTTGGTCAAATAGTCAGTGACAAAGATGGAGTTGTAGACTGGTGCATTGTCCTGCTGAAAATGATACTGGCCCGATTTGAAGAGTGCTGGCCTCTTCCGACCAAATCTCTTCCTGAACTCCCTTAAAACCTCAACATAGTATTCCTTATTGACTGTCTGTCCAGTGGGAACCCAGTGCAAGTAGATCATACCAGTGCTGTAAAAAAAAAGGATAATCAAAAGTTTATGGGTGGATTTGCTCTATCTGACCTCCTTACGTCTGGGAGAACCAGCATGCTTCCACTGCGAACTCTGTCTCTTAGTCATAGCTGTAGGTCCAGCTTTCATCGCATGGCATTTTTTCCAAGTTGAAAATAAAATTTTACTGCATATCTTTCTTCGAAAGTCCAGATTGCATTTTTGAAAATCATCAGCAGTGACAAACAAGCTTTAGTAGGGTGTATTCCAATTCCTTCTGTAGCTGTTCATTTGGACCTGAAATCATAAAAATTGGTCAGTCATCTCATAAGATGTATAGCAATAATATACTGAATTTTCAAGAGTCTACGACAATTTTGAATGCCGGTAGAAAAATGTCTGGAAACCTATTGAATGCACCATGTGTATATTATAACAGTGTCTCTTGTCACTAAATAACTTTGTGGGTTCGTGGTGGCGAACTAAGTGCAATATAATATGGAGAGTGCTCAATATCCAGGATAGAGCTTGGCATTAAATATATAAATCTAATATATATATATTTATATACTGAGAGTCAAACGACGTCTCGCCTCTACTTCGATTTTGGGTGAGTGTGGAAAATCCTCTAATCTACATCAATATAAATTTGAATTTACAATGAACGCAATTCCTTAACCTCTCGGCATAATATAACTCTGAAAGACCTGGCATGGCGTTAAAATCAACAATTCAATTTTAAAAAGCAACAACACAAATATTCAAATATAAATATATAATGTATGTGATTTCCTAGCGTCTCGAAATAAGATAACCCGAGATGAGTTGACCTACCGTTGAAATTAATGATTCAGCAAATTTTATTTCAGTAAGTCTGCATACTAAATTCGAAAGTTCTATTTCGAAGTTTTTGGATGTGAAACATCATCATCACCCTATCATGCCATAGGCACGGATATCCCTGACTCTTTCTCGCCACCTCCCCTATCGTTCATCGCTTCTGGCAGGTCCTCAGGGCTACACCCCGTATTCTCACAGAGCTGCTGTATGTAGGTTCTGGCTTTTGCTCAGCCATGTGAAGGGGTACACAGAAGAACATCACTTATGAGCTCGTCCCTATTTCTCAAGCAGTGTCTTGCATGTCTGGCTCGTTTAATTCAATATTGCTCGCAGCATTCTTGTGTAGTTGCCGTCAAGCTTTTTCTCCAGCAGTTTACATAGTGTCCATGTGCATCCATATAGCAGTATTGACACAATTGCTGCTTGGAAGAAACTGCATTTCATTTTATCGGCCAGGTCTGACTTCCATATGACCGATAGCCTATGAATAACTGTCCATGCCTTTATTAGTCGCGTGTCGATGTCTGTCTCGGTCGATGAGACACTGCTTCCTAGGTAAGTGAACTTGTCTACCAGTTTCAGAGAGCTTTCATTTAGTGTGGAAATGTCGCCTGTTTGATTATAGCACATATATTCCGTTTTGTGTGCATTGACATGGAGGCCAATGCAGCAGCTCGTTCCAGACAATGTAGTAGGGTTTCGACTTGGGCGGGTGCATGCCAAATAATTTTCCCCTTATAGCTTAGTATTGGGATAATTTTTCAAACAATAAACTTATAAATATAAGTTAAAACATTTCTAACTATGAATATAGATTAGGTTTGGTTTGGTTTGGTTGTTTTTTTTTTTGTTTTTTTTTCTTGTTTTTTTTTTTGGCATATCCACCCTTCTTGGTCACTTAATGACAAACACTATTAACAGTTCGTATTTCCAACAGAAGTAGCGTAAGCGACCCAGCGTCCAGATATTGTCATTTGGTCCGTTTATTAAATTTTTTTTTTGTTATTGAGTTAACGTTTACTTTTAAAGAAAATTTCGATTAGGCACATTAACATATGTTGGAAAAATATGAGGATATGCGAGAACAATTTGTCAGAAATAGCTGGATAACTAACGTATTCCTATCGAGGTCGGATGCTGAGGTCTTCTTGTCAACTCAACCTCTGTATTCATGACTAATTTTGGACTTTCTCCATCAGACAGGAAGAAATACATAAAAAAGATCCAATATAAGGCTCTAACTGCGTTAGTGTGGATATGGCAATCACACAGAGTAACGTCAATCCAACAAAATCTGGTGGTATTATGAGTTACTGCTGGGGCGCTCTGCGTTTGTGGTAATGGTGTTTTAGCCCCTACACCATGCCTGAACCCAGAGTCATCATCTGATGAAGGCTTTGTTGGAAGCAATGATACTGTATAAACATGGGTAATTGTAAATAAATATTCTTTCATTTTATCTATAGATGTTCTTAGCACGTCGTCCAAACTGATGATAAAGAGGTATGGGGCTAATGTGTCTCATTGCAGCACACCTGCTACAATGTCAAAGTACTCTGTGTCTCCATCCGGGGAGCGGACTGGCAAATACACCCACCCAAGCCGAAATCCTGCTATATAATCTGCAACGAGCAGCTGCTAGCACAGGTCTCCGTTTCAACGCAGACAAGATGGAATACATGTGCTTTTATCAAAGAGGCGACATCTCCACACTAAACGGTAGTTCTCTAAAACTTGGAGACAAGTTCACCTACGTAGGGAGCAGTGTCTCATCAAACGAGACAGACATCAACACGTGACTAGCAAAGGCATGGATAGCTATCGTTCGGTTATCGGTATTTGTCATCCGTCCCACCAACCGGGTGAGTATGACACAAGGCGTTTTTTAAGGTGGGTCCGAGCGCAGGGCTGTAGCCCAGACACGCCCGGTATTCTCAAAAATGCCTCTATGGCTATCGGTCATATGGAAGTCAGACCTGACTGATAAAATAAAATGCAATTTTTTCCCAAGCAGCTGTCGTGTCGATACTGCTATATAAATGCACTACATGGACGCTAACAAAATTTTTGGTGAAAAAGATTGATGGCAATTACACAACAATGCTGCGAGCAATATTGAACAATTCTTGAAGGCAGCACCCCACAAAGCAGCAGATGTACGGACACCTACCTCCCATCACAAAAACTATCAAAGTTAGACGAGACAGACATACGGGGCACTGCTGAAGAAGTAGGGACGAACTCATAAGTGACGTACTCCTGTGGACCCCTTTACATGGAAGAGCAAATGCAAGACAATCAGCTAGGACATATATACAACAGCACCGTGCCAATACAGGATCTAGCCTTGAAGACCTACCGGGAGCGATAAAGAAGAGTGGTGGGAGAAGATCAGAGAGATCCGTGCTCATATTCGGATAGTTTAAGAGAAAGAGAGAAAAAGAGTGAGAGAAAGAGAAAGAGAGAGAGAGAGTGATTGAGAGAAAGAGAAAGAAAGAGTGAGTGAGAGAGAGAAAGAGAAAGAGAAGGAAAGAGAAAGAGGGAAAGAAAGAGAGAAAGAGAGAGAGACTGAGAGAAAGAGAGAGAGAAAGAAAGAGTGAGAGAGAGAAAGAGAAAGAGAAGGAGAGAGAAAGTGGGAAAGAGAGAGAACGAGTGAGAGAGAAAGAGACAGAGAAAGAGTGAGGGGGAGAGAGAAAGAGAAAGAGAAGGAGAGAGAAAGAGGGAAAGAGAAAAAAAGAGTGAGAAAGAGAGAGGGTGAGTGAATGTGTGATTGAGAGAGAGAAAGAGAAAGAGAAGAAGAGACAAAGAGGGAAAGAGGGAGAAAGAGTGAGAGAAAGAATGAGTGAGTGAGAGAGAGAAAGAGAGAGAGAGAGTCTATGAACAGAAACAAAGAACACGTGCCACCCCCCACCTCACCCTGAATGCAAACTTCTGGCAACTGACCGACTGGCAAACGCACTACTTTTTCAAAATTTGCTAATATTCATATATTTAAATTGAGGGTATCGGTGGGGGTGATTTCATCTCGCTAAATCATTGCGTCATCTCTCAAGTGTCCAAAATTCACTGTTTTTATTTCTCCTATCAAACCTGTCACAGAAAAGATATGAATCCATTTTGTTTACATTTTGGCCTCCCTGTGTTGAACGTTATGGACTCGCTTAAACTTTCCAATTTGACTTACATTTCCGCTCAAAGATTCTAGCTAACTTAACAGCTACCTGAAAAGCTCGTGGCCTAACCAAACCAAGTAATAAATTAACGATCAAAAAGATGATGATATATGTGTGTATGCTTGTCAATGTGTGTGCGTGTTTTGTGTGTGTGTGTGTGTGTGTGTGTGTGTGTGTGTGTGTGTGTGTGTGATTTATTAAGGAATGATTTCTAAGTATTATTATTGGCCTAGTGGGTAGATTATTCACCAATGGCCCGGGAGACCAAGGTTCAATCACAGGTCGCGTCATACCAAAGACTTTAAAAATGGTACTTGATAACTCCTTGCTAAACACTCAGCAATATAAGGTACGTATCAAGGGTAAAGTGGAGCAATCCAGGGAAAAGAGTAGCGCCTTCCCTACACCTTGGTGTAGTAGTTATCAAAAAGGGAGCCTTCTGGTCGTCCTTGACTATGGTCACCAACTTAATTATTTCTAAATGAGCAAGAACCCTTTTGATTGAATTCAGTTTAACAGTTTCAACAATTGTTTTCTTACACAAATAACACTGATTTACAAAGAAATAGAGGCAAGCACAAAAATACCCGTTTTTACCTAATTTGAGGGTGCTGAATTCAAATTTGAAATCCGTTTTTACTCATCACCTCTAGTTTTTTAGATATTCATTGTGTTCATTTTGTGCATATATGGTACATAAAGGCGTATATGAATTCAGGGTTAATTCTAATATTGTGAGACTTATGGCTTATCTTTTAGTTATTATGCACTAAATGTAAGTGATAGCATTACATTATAAATAAATATATATATATATATATATATATATATATATATATATATATATATATATATATATATCAAGACGGATTTTGACAGTCAAGGCAGCAGGTCTCAATCCACACTCTGGCAGTTACTGGAAGATGTTGTCTCGCAGGCGGTGCAGGAGGTTGGTGTCCCTCACCTATCATGTTACACATCTTTTGGGTTACTAAATATTAGTATTACATTTTCAAATGCACATTTAGTTTTACTTTGTTATATTTTTATATTTTCGAATGGCTTCAAGCGCGTCAAAATGTCGAGGATGCCCCAACAAGGCCAATTCTTTCTGCTACATGTGTGGGGACTTCACAACAGTTGCACAGCATCGAGGAGGCCTCAACAAGGTCATTTCTTTCTGCTACGTGTATGGGGACTTCACAACAGTTGCACAGCGTCGAACCATCACTTCCCTCCTCAGAACCGCCTACTTTCACTATTTTGACTGAAAAATTCATGATCAGGACATGTCTTGGGCTCCACACACCTGCTATAAACCCTGCTACAATGGACGAACTGCATGGTTTAATGACAAGAAAGCAGCTTTCATCTTTGCAGTCCTTATGGTTTGGTGAGAGCCGCGAAATCACGCAGATTATTGTTATTTTGCTTAACTAATATAACTGGTTTCAATGCATCTTCTAGGAAAAAGATCAAATATCCCAACCTTCGATCTACTATGAGACCCGTTTCCCATTCAGATGTTCTTCGTGTACCCACACCTCCAGTAAATAAGGATCTTCTTTCCTCTTCAGATGAAGAAATGCCTTCAAGGGAGGATTCTGCCGAGTCAATATCTTTGGAAGATATTGAGTCTACATATTCAGGAACAAGTGGCAATGAGCCACACTGGATCACGCAAGAAGACCTGAATGATCTTGCTCGTGATTTGTATCTGTCAAAACAGCAGACAGAACTCTTGGCTTTTCGGATTAAACAGGGAAACCTAGTCCAGGAAGATGTAAGGATCACCAGTTTCAGGAATCGGAAAAAAATAGGGTCATTGGTCTTCTTATGGTTAAGGTATGCAAGCGGGCTTCACAAAGCACTGTTGTTTTCTGTCTCCGGGATAGTCGAGCTCTATCCCAGCATTATAAGCAGGAAGACTAGGGGTCTAGAAGTACTTTTACTCCTGGCAAACACAGCCTCAAAGAGAATCCTCTGGTGGACATGAATAAGGTGCTTCTTCCTCCACTTCACATCAAGCTTGGTTTCATGAAGAATTTCATGAAGGCGTTGGACAAAAATGCTGCTGCCTTCCAACACTTGTCTACTGTGTTACCAGGTCTTAGTGTTGCTAAGCTCAAAGAGGGGATCTTTGTCGGTGCTCAGATCCAAGAAGTGCTGAAGGATACTGATTTTGAGAGGCTTCTTAGCTTAGAGGAACTGAGAGCATGGGACGCATTCAAGTCAGTCTGTAGTGGCTTCCTTAGTAACACACGCGTACCAGATTACCAAGCCTGTATTGAGAAGTTGCTAAAGTCTTACGAGGATATGGGGTGCCGAATGTCACTTAAGATTTATTTCCTCCATTCCCACCTCAACTTCTTCCCGCCAAACCTTGGAGCAGTGAGTAATGTTGAAAGATTCCACCAAGGCATTACGAAGATGGAGAGTAACTTTCAAAGCAAATGGAACCCCGGCATGATGGGAGACTTCTGGATGCTCTTGCGTGACATCCCAGAAGTAAAATACGCCAGATCTTATAAGAAAACACACTTTTGACTGTCTGTGGTACTATGAGTTGTGAAATTGTGTCATCCAAGTATATTGATTCAATCAGTGTTCTTTATGTATCCTGTTTTATCTGTTATAAGCTGCTACAACTCTTGAAATTTGCACATATATTCTCTGTTTATACTAAAATGAGACTATTTAAAAACCAGAAAACTAGAGGTGATAGAGCAAAACTATTAATAAATTTGAATTCACCATTCTTGCCTTAGACCAAAAATTTATTTTTATAAACCAGTGTAATTCTACTTAATACTGATCATTTGTTTTGCACGGAGTAAAATGGTTTAAATTGTTGCTGCCTTAACCCTAATCTTGTTAAATATTAGTCCTTTTCTTGAGCACAGTTAAATAGTTTTAATTATTACTGCCTAACTCCTAATCTTGCTAAATGTTTGTTATTTTTTGCCCACATTTAAATGGTTTCAAGTATGGCTATTTACTACAAAAATTCTATTAAATATCAATCATTTGTTTCCACACAATGTAAATGGTTTAACGTATTACCATCTAACACAAATAATTCTACCAAATATTAATCATTTGTTTGCATAAAGTGTAAATGGTTGAAAATATTGCAATCCATCATTATTAATCTAATTAAATAATTGTCATTTGTTTGCACACAGTTTAAACGGTTTAAAGTAGACATGACCATCATCTATTGTTTATAGAAGTTTTAAGATAATATTCGGGTGGATTTACTTGGACGCTAACTAAACGGCTGAAGAAGAAGCTAGACGGCAATTACACAAGAATGTTGCGAGCAATATTGAATAAGTTCTGGCAGAAACACCCCACAAGCCACCAACTATACGGCCACCAGCCTCCTATGACAAAAACTATACAAGTTAGACGAACCAGACATGCAGGACACTGCTAGAGAACCAAGGACGAGCTCATAAGTGATGTACTCATATGGACCCCCGCATACGGCCAAGCAAAATCAGGACGACCAGCTGGAACATACATACATACATACAGCAGCTATGTGCGGATACGGGATGTAGCCCTGAAGACCTGCCAGAGGCATTAAATGATAGGGAGAAGTGGCGCGAGAGGGTCAGGGATATCCGTGCCAGCGGCACGACATGATGATGATAACCTATTTGCCTAATGAGTAGAGTATTCGCCAATAGTCTGGAAAACCGGGGTTCAATCCCAGGTCGAGTCATACCAAAAACTCAAAAATGGTACTTGATGCTGTCTTGCCTAACACTCAGCATTATAAGGTAAGGATCAATGGTAAAGTGGAGCAATCCAGGGAATGGAGTAACGCCCTCCCACACACCTCTCTGTAGTAGCTATTGAAAAGGGAGCCCTCATGTCACCCTCGACGAAGGTCGCCAACTTTACTTACTTACTTGTTTGCTACAAGAATAATTTGAAGAATACGGTCGGGACAATCTTACAGGTGCAAGGGCTTGACGTGACCAGCTGTTTGATCAGATCAGGCCTCTTCAAACGCCTGTGTACCAAGTAAGGGCCAAGGTCAAGTGCTGCTTGTCACATGACTATTGGGGTTGCCGAGTAATGGACTGTTCGGCCACCAGGATCCAGTCCCTAACAGCCTTATTGGAGTGACGAGGCGAGGCT
The DNA here is from genome assembly GCA_963585895.1 of Sepioteuthis lessoniana. NCBI lineage: Eukaryota > Metazoa > Mollusca > Cephalopoda > Myopsida > Loliginidae > Sepioteuthis > Sepioteuthis lessoniana. The sequence goes on along the minus strand of CAUZXS010004522.1, from coordinate 100,627 downwards.
CGTACCCCTCTGTAGATGTGCAATCTGTGTGTTCTGCTGCCTCTGTAATATAATTGCCGAGGGATCTCGTTTTATAAATCTTGCCTTTGGGTTTAGTTAGGCTGAGAACCTTTCCACTCAGTGCATGGGTTTGTTAGGTACAAACTTGAGCGCAGGTGTTGACACGCGCGCGAGGAGGATGTGTCGTTCACAGATGTCAAAATAAAAATCCCAGATAGAAAGGTTGACCAGTGGATGTGAATGACGTCATGCACTGGAAGCACGCACGAGGGATTTTGGGAGATTTGAAAAAGTCAGTTAGTAGAGTTGAGAACTAGACACCGAACGAGAAGGGTCGACTTTCGGGGCTCGCAGAGGCCAGACGAATTTGCGCGCTACGGGCGTCGCACAAGATGGGGTGGGGTGCAGATGGAAAAGTCATCATAGAAAGATTGTGAATCTCTCTTACTTATGTCGAAACCTTTTAGTCAAAGGTAATAAAGGGTTTCGTACCTGAACTTAGAAGTCCTTACGTGTTTTTCGTGTTTCGGGATTCCTATGTTCTATGTATAAATGCTATGAACATTCTATGTACGTTTCACACATAACCGTATATTGGGTATGGTACACCTCAACAAACAGGATAAAGGGGTTCGTATGATTTTATTTTAGATTTTCGATCTTTATACTGATTTTGATGAATGAATAGAATTATAGAAAAAACATTTTTCATTAAATATTTTTTCTAAAAATCATTTCAGAAAAGTAATCTAAAGATAATTGTTATCGCTAAAGTTCTTTGATTCATTTGCAATGATGACTGATTGTATCAATTATTCTATTATTGGATTAGGTCTCGATTTTTTCAGTTAGCTGTTGAGTTAGCTAAAATCTTTGAGCAGAAATTCAAGACAGATTGGAAAGTTTAAGTGAGTTCTTCCGCGACGAGGGACTTGTTTTTCTACACTAGGAAGACAAAATGTAAACAAAATAGATCCATTGTAATACAGGGCCAAAAATACGATCAAGATACGAATACGTGAAACATACGAAATGTTCATATGCATAGGAATCCCGAAACACTCGAAACCCTGACGACTCTCTTGGTTCAGGTACGAAACTTTTATTACCTTCTTGACTTTTAGGTTTTGGACACGAGGAGAGAGAGACACAATTTTTACTATGCTGACTGTTCCCTCTGACCTGACAACGCGCGGCGCACCCCCTAGACCCAACTGGCCTGATCTAGATTCAAATCTCAACTCACTTCGTCCAGTCTCAAATCTCAACTAACTGCTTTTTTTCAAAATACCCAAGAATCCCAGCCCATCGCTCCGGTCATGATGTCATTCACATCCCCAGTCTTATTTTCAATCCGGGGTTTTTATTATGACGTCTGTGATTGTCACATCCTCCCCGTACGAGCGTGAACACCTGCACTCAATGTGTGCACCTAGCTAAACAAAATGATTAGATATAACCAACGAAAAATGATAATATAAAAAAAAAATCGTTCAGCAATTATATAACACCATGTCTTGTCACAAGTTTGATTGAGCAAATTAAAAACACTGTAAAAGTTTGGGGTCAAGAGTGAGATGACGCAATAAGTTAATGAGATAACAACACTAATGATATCCTGAACTTATGTTACATTTACAGGGACCACGATGCGGAAAAACGTTCATAGTTGTTCATAACCATAGAAACCCCGAAAATACAAAATTCACGAAATTGATTCAGGTACGAAACTTTATTACCTTTGAGTTTAAAGGTTATTCGACAGGAGGAGAGAGAGAGAGTGACACAATCTTTCTATGCTGACTGCTTTTACATCGTCAGCTCTCAAACCAACCAACGCACGGTGCCCGAAGCGCACAAATTCGTCTAGCCTCGGCGGGCCCCGAAAGTCAACCTTCTTCTTCCGAGACAGGAACTCAACTAACAGATTTTTCTCAAATCCCCCAAATCCTCAGCCCACGCTTCCGGGCATGACGTCATTCACCTCCCTAGTCTCATTTCCTATCTGGGAATTTTTATTTTGACATCTGTGAATGACACATCCTCCCCGCGCGCACGTGAACACCTGCGTTAATGTTGCACATAACTAACCCATGCACTAAGCGAAAGGTTCTCATCCTAACTAAACCGAATGGCAAGATATATAAAACGAAATCCCTCCGCCATTATATTAGACTTAGATAAAAATTACCGAATTTTATAAACGTTGTCAGAACTTGGAACCAGTTGGCAGCAGTTGTTAGTTGGTGGATACGTCGGTCTGGCCGTGTGTTGTCTCTCGGTGTCTCTGTTCATAGACCCTTACAGATTTTATCACTCCCTTGCAACTGTATGCAGACTGAACATCGAACAGTATATATACATAATAAAGTGACACTTTTCTATAAAAATATTATACATATTACTGTTACATCAATACGTTCCAATAAATAATTATCAATTGCTGACCGAGAGTTCTTGTCTTTGGGTTGCCAACACCGTGGCAACTGTTTCAAGGATTCCCCCCGACCGTTGGAAGAAGTTCTTTATGAATAGTGTCATTCGCTTTCTGTGGATCTTTCAAACACATCGTGGGCACATAGAGATTGATAAAAAGACTACCTGCATTTGGTGCCGTTCTCATTATAAGACTAAGTAACAGTACCGTGACAACTGTAGTACTGTATTTAGAGTCGTCACCAGGATAAGACCAATCATTATTGTTACATTTGGCGCCACAAATGTGCTCAACGGTATTACAGAGTCAGGCAAAATGATCTGACACACCTGATTTAAATCCGTGCGATTTCTTTTCTCTGGCGATACCTCAAGTCAAAGGTATACAGTAATCGCCCTCAATCTATTGAACAACTTAAAGATGCAATTCGTCAACAAATTACTGTCATTCCACATAAAATAACCCGCCGAGTTATAGACAACTTTCGTGAACGCCTTCGACAGTGTGTAGATAATAACGGATCCCATTTGACTGATTTAATTTACAAAACCTAATGAAACAGAATTATATGTCATCATCATCATCATCATGTCGTGCCGCTAGCACGGATATCCCTTACCCTCTCTCTCCTCTTCTCCCTATCGTTCATCGCCTCCGGCAGGTCTTCAGAGCTACATCCCGTATCCTCACATAGCTGCTGTATGTAGGTTCGAGCTGGTCGTCCTGATTTTCCTTGGCCATATGCGGGGTCCATAGGAGTACATCACTGATGAGTTCGTCCTTGCTTCTCCAGCAGTGTACTGCGTGTCTGGTTTGTCTAACTTGGATAGTTTTCGTGATGTGAGACAGGTGGCCGTATAGTTGGTGCCTTGTGGGGTGTTGCCTCCAGGACTTGTTCAATATTGCTAGCAACATTCTTGTATAATTGCTGTCTAGCTTCTTCTTCAGCCGTTTAGTTAATGTCCAAGTAGTGCATCCATATAGCAGTATCGATACGACAGCTGCCTGGAAGCATGGACAGCCATCGATAGGCTCTCGATCATATGGAAATCAGACATGACCAATTAAATGAAACGCATTGTATGTACTTTTCGAAAATAAAAACACTTCTTTTTTTTTACTTTATTTGTCTTTTATTAAACCTACAAATGCGACAGATCCTTTTGACTGACCCTGGCTTCGGTATCGGCATTGGTAATCGTGACCGCGATGTTGTTACAGTGGAACCGTGCAGTATATTTGGTAACCTGTCACACCAAGCATAGTACCACATTTAATGCTGTGCAAGAAAAGTGTTACAGCTCATTTATGTTCAAAATGAATTTCTTTTTCTGTGAATCAGTTAATCACATTCAAAGAGACGATTTTTACCGAAGAAGTTCTTGAAACTTTGAATCTTATACACATTTGTAGATATGTACATTAGGGCCATTGAATAAGTTGGTGCAAAGTTTTCCGAAAAAAGCCAAGCAGATTTTATTCTATGTAAAGTCTGTATTACTAAGAATTGGTTCAGAGCAAAAATGATTTTAATATCGCATTTTTTTTTTTGTTTTGACGCTTTTCAAAGTAGCAGAAAATCAAGCAGTGTGCCCCAGGCCTAATCAGAGGTCTGTCATCAAATCTTTGGTATTTGAGGAGTACAAACCAAACGAAATTTATGGAAGAATGTGTAGTGTATATGGAGTATTTGTTTTAGCGTGGTTTTATGGCACAATAACTATCATGGATCATTAAATTGTTTGATTTTCTGCAATTTTGAAGAGCGTCAAAACAAACAAAAAATTACGAGATTAAAATCACTTTTGATCTGAACCAATTCATAATTATGGAGGTGCCCGTGGTGTAATGGCGATACGAGTTCAATTCCTGGACAAGACTGATTGCATTTCACATAGCACTAATACCCTTGGGAAAGATATGAATCCAATTATTCTCCCCCCAGCTATGGGTAAATAGTACGGCAGACTAGGTTCTACAGCCTTGGTGAGGCAACTAGTCTAGGAGAAGGAAAACTCTGAATTAAAACCTGTTAAACTCCGCTTAAAAATTGACCTTGTGTCATATCCTGCCCGAGCGGAGGGCTTGGGTAAATAGGATCATGGATCATTAAAGCCAAACCTATTTTTATAATTATAAACAGTTCCAAATTCAAACAATTCAGTTTTGCAAAAGTACAGAGTTTCAATGTCAAAAGCAGTTCTATTTCAAACAATTCAGTTCAGCACAAGTACACAGTTTAGTTCTATTTGACCCATAGATAGGACCCTATCAGGTGCTACCACTCCGGGCCTGAGTGGACCTAGGAGCGATGGAAGGGAAGGGGTACTCCACATTCCCCAAAGTTCCAGCACTACTGGAACTCTATCATAAGATTGTTTAGTGTTATATCAAGGAAACACATTGGCCTCGCTGCCGAGGAAATAACAAGGAAATGTAAAACAGTTTTATTTCAAATAATTCAATTTAGCTTAAATACACAGTTTAAATGTAAAACAGTCATACTCGTTAATTTTTATTTCCTTTAAAAAGATGCTCCCTATACCATATTATTAGACAATATTTCACCTTATTTATACAGTAACCCACGTGTAAATAATAAATTATTTATTTACTAGAATACATCCCTCAATAATGACAGTTGAATTTTATATAAAATATCTTTTTTATAATCCAAATTAAAAAGGTTTCAGAATCTACAAGGAAAATCAATAAATGAAACGTATCTCGTTTGTTATTGTTATAAAAAACACAAATTTCATGTAGCAAACTTAGACTTATCTGAAAAATCAGATTTTCTGTTTCGTTAATAAGTGGATACTCTCTTACTTTCTCTCTCTTTCTCTCTCTTCCCTGTTGTAATTAAGATTCAAAAGATAGGTCACCAAACAGACGAACTCAAAAACTGAAGAAACCTTTCTGAGGTGACGTCAGCTTTCTTTCCTAACAACTTGTCTGCTTTCTTTTCCTTTCTCTTTCGATGTGGCAAGCCACAAATCACAGAATTCTTTCTTTCTTTCTTTCTTGCTTAAAATTTTCTTTCTTTAAAGATTATTACGCAAACATCAGAGAGCTCTCGTTCTTTCTTTGTTTCTTTCTTTCTTTCTTTCTCAAATTAACCTGCTGGTAAGACTGCTGATTCGACACCCAGCGGTTAGAGTGTTCGCCAATGGCCCGGGAGACCTGGGTTCAATCCCAGGTCGAGTCATACCAAAGACTTTAAAAATGGAACTTGATACCACCTTGCTTAACACTCAGCATTATAAGGTACGGTTCAAGGGTAAAGTGGAGCAATCCTGGGAATGGAGTAGCGCCCTCCACTACACCTTGGTGTAGTAGCTATCGAAAAGGGAGCCTTCGGGTCACCCTCGACTATGGTCGCTAACTAACTAACAAAGCACATGATTCGTTCGTTCTGTCTTTCCTTTTCACTTTCTAAAGTCAGCCTGCTGTTATGGCTGCTGTCTTGACACCTGATCTGCTTTCTTTTCTTGTTTCTATCGATGTGGCAAGTCACAAATGATATGATTCGTTCTTTCTTTCTATCTTTTTGACTTTGAATTTTTCTTTCTTCAAAGATTATTACAAAACCGTGAGCAATCTCACCTCCCGTTCTTTCTTCCTTATATTTGTTTTATTCTTTCTTTTTCATTTGATTTTTTTCATTCTTCAAAAATTACTACGAAAACGCAAGAGATCTCACTTTTCATTCTCTCTTTCTTTATTTCTTTTTTTTAAATATATACGTAAAGACACACAGATGTACACTCAGAACGGTTCACTTATGTTTTATATCGTTAGGAGATGATAGATGTATAGGAACTGCGAATGGACTTCTTGCTCGTGGACGGAAAAGAAAATCACCATAATAACTTACGTATAACAAACACCGATGTAGAACACGTATTCCTAATTTTAGTTTATAAAACACAGGCCAAACATTTCCTGTGTATAATACGCACTGACTTTTTGAATTTGTAGCAGCTATGTTTTACTGAAATTCAGCACATGTTCTACTAATATCGATTTGTCGTGACTAAAAATAAGAATTTATACTTTATCACCTTAAAACACATAAGTTCATTTAGTATTTACTGAAATCACGTGGGCATGTTCACATAAAAATACGACAAACTTGCCACGAAAGCTCATTGCAAGAGAAAAAATTATAAACAAACACACATTTCAGTGGATATTTCTCGGTAAAGGCATAAAACAGGTTCATTTGGACTATCGATATAAACCCTACTTTTGGGTATCGTATCCCGAATATAGTGAGGTATGTGACCGGAAGTTATAATTCTTGTGCATAACACGCCTTGTAAGAAATAAACATTTCTTCAATATAATTTTGGAATATAAAACAAAATTACAAAATTTAAATAAATAAATCAATATAACTTCTCACAAGTATTAATTTTTAAGAATAATTAAAAGGACGTTCTTCATTAGTTGAGAATAAAAAGCTGTATTCGTGTAAATATTAATTTTATAACTATAAATTAGCAGATGTTGTTTAAAAGATACGCATGACTAATAACGTCACGGTCAGCAAAAACTTTTCGACATGGAATGACGTCGCTTCAAATAACCAACGTTACACACAAAAAGTAATGAAACTTCGAAGTCAACTATTCTTTGAAAAAAAACAACAACAAAGAAACCTAAGCTAAGTAATAATTTAGTTGTACTTTTTTTGGGGTTTATATATGTATATGTATGTATAAGTACTTGAATATGTACAATATCAATTTGACTTAGCTATGTGTTCACTTTTCTTATAAAACTTCACACCAAAAAATGTTCGTAAAAAAATTAACAAAATATTTTTTAAGTTGGATTATATAAATTTCCAAATGCCTTTCTAATTTTTGGGCCGAGAAATTAATAGAAATATTGCGTCTTATGCACAAAAAATATGGTACATTCTCCTATATTGGTTAATTTTTAAAGAAAAAAGAGCCTAGTCGTCCATTCTTAGGAAAGAATGATACATTTTGGTTCCAAGGGCCTAAACGAAGAGACTAACTGCCTTGTCAAGGATTTGAACTCGGTGAATTGTGCCCATTTTCAACGTTGTTACCAGTTAAGCAATGCGCACTGAGTGACCTAGGTATATATGAAATTACTTCGAAAGCAAGGAGTAATCATGGAATAATTGAAAGTTGATTAAAACCCCGAAAATGCAATTATATGCAAAGAGACGAGCGGTAAAGTGTAGATAAAAGTTGTTGTAAAAATGTGCATTATTAAAAGTAATTAGCAATTTTCCATGATAATGTACTGAGTAAACAAGCTGATTATTAGCAATGGTTTATCAGAAAATATTTACATGATTACTATAGTATCCCTTGTGAGTTTTTCCCACCAGCGTTAGCAAGTGCTTTTTCACTGGTGTCTCAGTGATAAGCAAATCACTACTGATATCCAAGACTCTTAAGAGAATTCTTGCCAATATTAATAATATTGTGGTTTGTAAGGTCAGGATTCTTCCTCTGATCAATAATTCGTCAAGTATCTTTTTCTAGCTTTTAAGGACAGTAGAATAGGCATCACTGACATCTCCATGTGCGACAGTTTTGTCAGCCCTCTTAGAAAATTAAAGTATTTATCTAGGTTTTCAGGATCTTTCATTTTCTCCATGATGTTGTTCTTTTAACAATTATTCTTTGAAGAACAAAAACGCTCAGATGTGCTGTTTTTGAACCGTAAAGTTGTTTTCTTTTGTCCTTATTCAGACATTTTCTTTGGTTTCTGTTCCTTAAACAATAAAGACGTTATCTTTTGTCTTTGTTAGGAATTTTTTAGTTTTTGTTCCTTAAACACTAAAGATGTTCTCTTTTGTCTTTGTTAGGATTTTTTTTTTTTTTGTTTTTGTTACTTAAACAATAAGAACGTTCTCTTTTGTCTCTATGAGGAATTTTTTGTTTCTTTTCCTTAGACACTAAAAATGTTCTCATTTGTCTTTGTAATTTTTTTGCTTCTGTTCCTTAAACACTAAAGACGATCTCTTTTGTCTTTGTTAGAAATTTCTGAGTTTTTGTTCCTTAAAAACTTAAGACATTCTCTTTTGTTTCAGTTAAGAAGTTCTCTTGTGTGTCTCTTCTTTAAACAGAAAAGAAGTCCTCCCTTTGTCTGTTAAGAAGTTCTTTTTTCACCCCGGTGAACAATAAGGACTTTCACCCCGGTGAACAATAAGGACTTTCTCTTTTGCCTCTGTAAAGGAGTTCTAGTTTATCTCTTCTTTGAAATGTAATGGCATTCCTTTTTATCTCTATTCTTTAAACAGTAAAGACTTTATCTTCTATCACTGTTCTTTGAAGAGATTCTTTTCTTCTCTTCCTTTTGAACTGTAGAGAATTTTTTTCCAGGCCATGTTTGTTGAATTAAGTTAGACTTTTCCCCTTTTTTGTTCCTGAAACATATTGTGTATATATATGTGAATATATATGTATATATTTTATGATTTGGGACATGTTTGTGTATTCTTAACATCACTGCCAGTATTTGGCGTGTCCTCGTGGAGTAATGGTTAACCATTACACCACGAGGACACGCCAAATACTGGCAGTCCTAGACTGCAGAATCGTTGTAAGTGAGTTCGAACTCCAGCCGCGATAACGCGTTCACTTTCAAACAAATACCCTTGGGAAAGGTATCAAATCTCATATCCTCCAAGCTATGGGTTAAATAGTATAACAATTGTTCTTCTAGAATGATAGTTTTGTCATTAAATAACTGTAATATAATGGCCAAGGGATTTCGTTTCATGCCTTTGGGTTTAGTTTGGCTGTGAACCTTTCGGCTCAGTGCATGGGTTATTTAGGTGCAACATTAGCACAGATGTAAACGCGCGCACGCAGAGCGAACGTGACACTCAGAGATGTCACAATACCCCAGATGGGAAACGGGGGTTATAGAGTGCGGGTGACAACACACCGGAAGCGCCCGGAGGATTATGGGAGATTTTGAAAAAAGTCAGTTAGTAGAGTTGAATTCTGCCTCGGGAGAAGACGGTTGGCTTTTGCTTGCTCGCGGAGACGTTTGTGGCGGGTGCCACACTTGTTGAGGAAGGTGGGGGCAGATGAAAAAGCCAGAATAGAAAGATTGTACCTCTCTCTCCTTATGTCGAAAAACCTTTAAACTCAAAGGTAATAAAAGGTTTCGTACCTGGAAAAAGAAGTCGTGACGTGTTTTTCGTGTTTCAAGATTCCTATGTTATGGATATTCGATGTACGTTGCACACATAGCCACCTCATGGCTAAGGTACATAACCTGCGATGGTTGATATGTCAATAAACTTCTTTGTGTATTATGAATGTATTAAATGTCTCTTATACGTGTAAATAATTTTATTTTGTGTTTCTATTATTTTCCTCGGTGTTAGTATATCATTTGATATAATCGTGTTAATTTTTGACCCAAATGAGGGGGGTGTCGAACAAAATATCCTCTCTAGTATCAAACGTTAACAATAATGGGTGACCACGATCAGTTCCATAGCAAAAAAAAAAAAAAGCCCTTTGCGTGTTTTATATCTTGTTTCAAGTGTAATATAATGGCCAAGGGATTTCGTTTTATACATCTTGCCTTTGGGTTTAGTTAGGCTGAGAACCTTTCGGCTCAGCACAGGTGTTAACGCGCGTGCGGGTAGGATGTGTCGTTCACAGATGTCAAAATAAAAAGCCCAGATAGAATATTGTGACTTGGGGATGTGAATGACGTTATTCACCGGAAGCGCGCGCGGAGGATTTGGGTGGGGGGTTGAAGAAAGTCAGTTAGTTGAATCTTGCTGTACGAGGAAGAAGGGTAACTTTCGATTGCTCGCCGAGACCTTGTGCCACACGTGTTGGGGTGTGGCAGGATTGATGGAAAAGCCAGCATAGAAAGATTATGCCTCTCTCCTTATGTCGAAAAATCTTTTAACTCAACGGTAATAAAAAGTTTCGTACATGAACTAAGAAGTTGTTAGTGTTTTCTGTGTTTCGGGATTCCTATGTTCTATGTATATATGTTAGAAACAATCAATGTACGTTTCACATATTCATGTATGGGTATGTTACACAAGTTCCCATTGACAGTTCTCTGAACCCAAAAAAGAAAGGTGTACCTGATAATTTTAGTCCGAATGCTTTTTAGTATTGTTTCGTCTTGATTTTAAGTTCCATGTATGTCGGCGGACGACTTGACATATCTGTTAAAAGCCCTCCCCCAAAATATTATCTTATACAGAAGGTATAAGATACGAACTTAAAATCCTGTTGTTCACGATTAGTTCTTAGTATATGTGACTGGAGATACACGTCGCCCAGTCAGCTGGGACTGTACAGTACACCGACTGCACCTCTGCAGAGGGGTAAGACCCCGCCCCACGAGTGTCCTTGATATAACACTAAGCAATCTGATGTTGAGGTTCCAGTGATGCTGGAGCTTTTGAAAATACGAAGAACCTCTTCATTGATATTATCCCCAGGTCCACTCTGGCCCGGAGTGGTAGCACCTGATAGGGCCCTATCAGTGGATTAAATTACATTATATACGCCCTGTATGCGTGTTTTCTTATATAAACCTGAAAAGGAATATATAACAATAGCCATTCATCGAGCACTACCTTAGATTTATATGAAATCCCTCATATATATATATATATATATATATATATATATATATATATATATAATCATCTCTAGAAATTAATTTTGTATAAGTATTTTTGCATTTATTCGCCTCTCAGCGGGTACGCGCAAGTATTTAAATTTCTTTGAGATTCTCAAATGAGAATATTTGACTTGCCCCGAAAAATTAGAAGGATCAAAACAAAATTTAATCTCAGAAATCTTTTTCCCACCAGGATTATTTCCAACAATTTTTTTAACCAGTTAGAGTCAAAGAAATATCATCAACTTTCTTATCTATTTTCAAACCTACCTCAATCATTTAATAGCGAGGAAATGAATATTTTCTTCAGTAGGTACGGACATTCTGCACTAACTCAGAAACTTTCGGTTTATTTCTTTACAGTGAATATCTACATTATTTTCCTTTCAGAATGCATTTTATTTTGGCATCAATTAATCATCTAAAATTAAATGAATATGTTTGTTGGCTTTTTTATTGTGTTAAAAATATGCGTACTATTATTCAACCTGATGAAAATTTCAACTGTAGCTGCATATATGCTTATGTAGAAATGAGTTTTCCCACTACATAATGACACTATATCACCGATTTTTTACATACGCAAAATATGTGTAATATGTTTAAGGCTAAAAAATACTACTACATTTTATGCATGACTATTCACTTTCTCCCTTAAAACATTTACGCTCTAACTAACATTATCTTTTCTTGCTTAAAAAGATTTATAAATTTTGTTTTTCAACAAAATTTTTATTCAATTTAAAGAAACAAAAGTTAACTAATTTGTAGATCGGTGTCTTATCGAATCATTTTCAGCGTTGCCTTATATATATATATATATATATATATATATACACACATATATATATATATGTGTGTGTGTGTGTGTGTGAAAAAATAAGTGGAAATATAGATAAACCAAAACGCTGAAAACGTTTTCAAAAATGATATTTCGTCTTTAATTCAAAAAGACTTCATCAGAATAACCAGTTTTTCTAAATTTCAGCATAGGTGGAAATAGATAAATAAAAAATATAAAAAGAGGGAGGGGGTATAAGAAGGAGAGATAGAAAAGAAAGAAAAGGAAAGAAAAATATATATATAAGAATGGTGGTGGTGGTGGTGGTGGAAGTTATTGGCTGTGACTGTGATCATTTTTCTACACTAGACTTCCATTCTTCTGGGCGATTTTCCTCTTTTCATTTAGATATTCCATTTTTGTTGATCAAATCTTTAGTGGAATTTGATACACTTGACGGTGGCTGTAGCCTCCCTTTATCTACTTAGCCATGGCCCAGCTGTCCCAAAAATGAATTCCAGTCACTGCTAATAACCCCTGCCGCCATCAATTTGATATATATATCTATTTTCCCCCTTTTTTTCTGTTCTATCTCTCCTTCTTCGAACCCCTCCCTCTTTTTGATTTTTAGTCATCTACTTCCTCCAATGTAGAACTTTAGAAAAACTCGGCTTTCTGATGAAGTCCTTTTAAAATAAAGACGAAATATCATTTTCAGAAATGTTGTCGTGTTTCGGTTTATCCATTTTTCCGCTTACGTTTTCGAAGCTTGGCGGATTTATCATATCTGCCATTTCTCTCTCTCCCTCTCTCTCTCTACATATAATGTATATATATATATATATATATATTTATTTATTTAAAGCAACAATCGGTCAAATTAAGATAATGAATTTATTTCCATCCTGTTAAAAGCATTGATATAAATCAATACTCTAAAAAAGTTAACGAGACTTCTTCAGAATTTTCTCTTATAAAAATACAACAATCGGTCAAATTAAGATAATGAATTTATTTCCATCCTGTTAAAAGCATTGATATAAATCAATACTCTAAAAAAGTTAACGAGACTTCTTCAAAATTTTCTCTTATAAAAATACAACAATCGATCACATTAAGATAATGAATTTATTTCTATCCAGTAAAAAAAATCAGCTGGACTTCTTCAAATCCAACAAGAAATGAAATAAATTTACAACCAGAGAGAGAGAGAGAGAAAAAAAACCCCTATTTCTATACATTGAAGCTACCCTAAACCTTTACGTAACAATAGGTATGGCATGTGAAACTACATCCAGTCTCATAATTTTTTTATACCGATTGGTACTTAAAAGTTTAGGCTAGCTTTAATACATAGGAGAATTTTTTTCTCTCTGTCTGGTTGTAAATTCATTTTATTTCTTGTTGGATCTGAAGAAGTCCCGTTGATTTTTTTATTGGATAGAAAAAATTTCTTATCTTAATGTGACCGATTGTTGTTTTTTTTTTAAGAGAAAATTCTTTGCTTTGTGGATTTTATTTACATTGAGCTTTTTACCATGGTTATCTAAATTTAATATTTTATTTTTGAATATCATTTGGAATTATTCCCTATTCTGGATTTACTAGATAGAATAATGTATATATATATATATATATATATATATATATATATATATATATATTGTACCCACAGACAGACTGTTTCGTTGTATCACAACTCTTCAGTGTGGCTAGACCCGTAGGACGCTTGAAGCTGGGGTCGAAATCAGCCCAACATTACGTTAGACTTAGTATCAGACCGCTCAGCCAAAAAGCGTACCACGTCAGCTAGGGAATTATAAGGTATAAAATAGTAACGTTCGTTTGTTTACATTTTATACCTTACCGGATACCAGAGTACTCAATTCGTTCAAAGAGCATTGTATTATGCGAGCGGCTGCCGAAAATTCCTTTGCCACAAAAATAACTTTATTCTTCTTATTCGAACTAAGAAATAAATGCAAACTCCAGCAGGTATATGTATTAAAGTTCTAATATTATAGAAAATTGTTGCATATTGACCTTCGACCCAGCCAAGCTGTCAAAAAAAAGAAATGCACCTGTGTAAATAATTGGTGCATCCGGTGTAAGATATCAGGAGATCGGGGGCGATCTTGTCTGTCGAGGAGTTGAATTGAGTGCGAAATTGTGACGCTCGCAGGAAGAAGAGTGGGCTTCAAATTATTATATAACCCCGGCAACAAGAAGTTCAGATTAGTTGGAGTTCAGATCAGTTGGAGAGAAGATGCTGGAATGAAGAACATGTCACAGAGAGGCTGGGCCCCCAGGCGTCCGGTTGAGCAGCCCAGGAGAACGGGAAAGAAACGCTGTTATGGCCATAAGAGTGGGGGTCAATATGTTGCAGTTCTGTTCCATCTCTAACTCACCTCTCACACAGAAAAACCTTTAGTTACCTTTTCGAGCCCTTTCAAATAAAGTGAGAGGTATATTTTTCTAAAGAGGTGTCTTCGCTCGTCCTTATTGTGTTGAACATGTTTCTGCATGTATATGTTCATGGCTCTACAACTATATGGTTAATTAGAAAGACTAACAAAACGACATGAAAACACATATACAAATCGCATCTTTTAAATTTCATTTTAATTGATTTTGATAAAAATATACGTTCATAATCATTGCTTGGTCTTGTGAAACGAAGATGAAGATGTATGTGGCCCATACTGACTGCAAACACGTTTATGGTAAATAAAATCAATGTGGAGCTGGTAGGCAGGATGTAGGTACGGTCACACTAGCCGCAGCTAATATTGGTTTGGTTTGGTTTCTTTGTTTAATGGCATATCAACCTTTGTAGGTTATTTTATGCCAACTCTATTCTCATAGAAGAACAGTAGTGGTACTATTTAACCCATAGCTGGTAGGATAAGGGGGTTCATACCTTTCCCAAGGGTATTTGCCCGAAAGTGAACGTAATAGCGCGACTGGAATTCGAATTCGCGTACTACGATTCCGCAGTCCATCGCTTTAACCATTACACCACGAGGACACCCCCCGCAGCTGATATTGCAGTCAGGGTTTGATGGTATAATGTAGCTGTTTCTCCTGTGACTTTTGTCTTTGTTGTGGCCCTACAAGTGTTTTCAACGGAGGAGACAATATGGTCGGTGGTAAGGTGCCAGCTACGGTGGAGCATCGGCTAGTAAAGGATTTTTTCAAGCAGTCCTTGAATTACCTTTTAAGTGTTCCGCCGTCGTAATGACCGGCGAATGTTAATAAAGGAATGATTTTTTTTTTATTTCAAGCATTTTTCTTTAATCATATTTTATTTTTCGGTTTGGTTGGGTTTTGTACTATTCGGCTCTTACTTCAAGTGTACATACATTGGGTACAGTTTTAGCGTCACGCGCAAAGGATATAACAATAACAATTGTAATAATAAACCCCAGATAGGAAATGGGGCTAGTGTGTGAATGACGTCGAGCTCGGAAGCGATGGTCCTAAGAATTTGAAAATTTTGAAAAAGAGTCAGTTGGGAGTTGACTGTGAACCACGTAGATAGACAGTTGGGTTTTCTGCCATTGAGGCAGACAGTTGAAGTTGGGCCTGACAATGATGTTGGGAAGTTGGGATCTGACCATGGTGTTGAGAAATTAAGATTGGACCTCGAGATGTGCCGAATATTGGTGATGGTTAGCATAGTAAGAATTGTGTCTCTCTTTTCATGTCGAAGAACCGAAGGCAGAAGTTAATAAACAATTCGTACCTGAACAAAAGCGTCCGCCGGTGTTTTTGCATATGTATATGTACTGTTGTTATTGATATCCTTGAATTATGGCTACGAGTAGTATGCAACACGAAGTGCTCACCGCATATTTGGATCTTGGTCAAGTGATGATGAAAACACTTATTTTAGAACTTAATAACCTCTTGTAATTATAAATCTGAAAAGAGATGGGAACCACTAGAGTATTTCTGATCGAAACGCATTACAACCAAAGCAGATTACGAGTCAAGTGAGAAAAACATTAGCTGTCCTCATATACAGAAATGATCAATATGGAGACATTAACACTCTTCATATACAGAAATGATCAATTTGGAGACATTAACACTCTTCATATACAGAAATGATCAATTTGGAGACATTAACACCCTTGATATACAGAATCGATCAATTTGGAGACATAAACACTCATCATATACAGAAATGATCAATTTGGAGACATTAACAGTCTTCATATACAGAAATGATCAATTTGGAGACATTAACACTCTTCATATACAGAAATGATCAATTTGGAGACATTAACACTCTACATATACAGAAATGATCAATTTGGAGACATTAACACTCTTCATATACAGAAATGATCAATTTGGAGACATTAACACTCTTCATATACAGAAATAATCAATTTGGAGACATTAACACTCTACATATACAGAAATGATCAATTTGGAGACATTAACACCCTTGATATACAGAAATGATCAATTTGGAGACATTAACACTCTTCATATACAGAAATGATCAATTTGGAGACATTAACACTCTACATATTCAGAAATGATCAATTTGGAGACATTAACACCCTTCATATACAGAAATGATCAATTTGGAGACATTAACACTCTTCATATACAGAAATGATCAATTTGGAGACATTAACACTCTTCATATACAGAAATGATCAATTTGGAGACATTAACACTCTTCATATACAGAAATGATCAATTTGGAGACATTAACACTCTACATATACAGAAATGATCAATTTGGAGACATTAACACTCTTCATATACAGAAATGATCAATTTGGAGACATTAACACTCTTCATATACAGAAATGATCAATTTGGAGACATTAACACTCTACATATACAGAAATGATCAATTTGGAGACATTAACACCCTTCATATACAGAAATGATCAATTTGGAGACATTAACACTCTTCATATACAGAAATGATCAATTTGGAGACATTAACACTCTTCATATACAGAAATGATCAAATTGGAGACATTAACACTCTTCATATACAGAAATGATCAATTTGGAGACATTAACACTCTTCATATTCAGAAATGATCAATTTGGAGACATTAACACCCTTCATATACAGAAATGATCAATTTGGAGACATTAACACTCTTCATATACAGAAATGATCAATTTGGAGACATTAACACTCTTCATATACAGAAATGATCAATTTGGAGACATTAACACTCTTCATATACAGAAATGATCAATTTGGAGACATTAACAACCTTCATATACAGAAATGATCAATTTGGAGACATTAACACTCTTCATATACAGAAATGATCAATTTGGAGACATTAACACTCTTCATATACAGAAATGATCAATTTGGAGACATTAACACCCTTGATATACAGAATCGATCAATTTGGAGACATTAACACTCTTCATATACAGAAATGATCAATTTGGAGACATTAACACCCTTCATATACAGAAATGATCAATTTGGAGACATTAACACTCTTCATATACAGAATCGATCAATTTGGAGACATTAACACTCTTCATATACAGAAATGATCAATTTGGAGACATTAACACTTTACATATACAGAAATGATCAATTTGGAGACATTAACACTCTTCATATACAGAAATGATCAATTTGGAGATATTAACACCCTTCATATACAGAAATGATCAATTTGGAGACATTAACACCCTTGATATACAGAATCGATCAATTTGGAGACATTAACACTCTTCATATACAGAAATGATCAATTTGGAGACATTAACACTCTTCATATACAGAAATGATCAATTTGGAGACATTAACACTCTTCATATACAGAAATGATCAATTTGGAGACATTAACACTCTTCATATACAGAAATGATCAATTTGGAGACATTAACACCCTTCATATACAGAAATGATCAATTTGGAGACATTAACACTCTTCATATACAGAAATGATCAATTTGGAGACATTAACACTCTACATATACAGAAATGATCAATTTGGAGACATTAACACCCTTCATATACAGAAATGATCAATTTGGAGACATTAACACTCTTCATATACAGAAATGATCAATTTGGAGACATTAACACTCTTCATATACAGAAATGATCAATTTGGAGACATTAACACCCTTCATATACAGAAATGATCAATTTGGAGACATTAACACTCTTCATATACAGAAATGATCAATTTGGAGACATTAACACTCTTCATATACAGAAATGATCAATTTGGAAACATTAACACCCTTCATATACAGAAATGATCAATTTGGAGACATTAATACTCTTCATATACAGAAATGATCAATTTGGAGATATTATTGTACATGGACTTAAAAACAAAAACATGAGACATGTTGATGAAATAAGATGCTCAGGAAAATGAAAATATGATAATTTAACATAACGTAAATTACTAAAGGAATTGTGACGTCGATAATAATGTAGTTACAGTTACACACAGAAACATATCCAAATAACTAAAGTAAAGCAGGCAACCTAAGTCGAGGGTGACCCGAAAGCTCCTTTTTCAATAGCTACTACACCGAGATTCGAGGAGCGACGCTACTCCTTTCACTGGATTTCTTCACTTTACCCTTGATCTGTATCTTATAATACTGAGTGTAAAGCAACGTGGCATCAAGTACCATGTTTTGAGTCTTTGGTATGACTGAACCTGGGATTGAACCCTAGTCTCACGGCCCATTGGCAAACACTCTAATCATTATGCCAAGGGACCGGTATGTGCATAATAGTATGATTGAATTACAAGTGTCTAGTGCAATAACCAAGTTAATATAACCAAAAACACACACAACACTATAATAACAATATCACTGTGAAATTTTCCACATGCCACTGAGAAAGGCTCTATAGTAATGAATACCACGGTAAATGGTTCCATACTAATGCATACTACCGACAAAGGCCCCATAGTAAAGCAATGCAACTGACAAATAAGCCATCATTATCATCATCATGTCGCGCCGCCAGTACAGATATCCCTGACCCTCTCTCTCCACTTTTCCCTATCGTTCATCGCCTCTGGCAGGTCTTCAGGGCTACATCCCGTATCCGCACACAGCTGCTGTATGTATATTCTAGCTGGTCGTCCTGCTTTTGCTCGTCCATATGTGGGAGTCCATAGGAGAACATCACTTATGAGCTCGTCTCTGCTTCTCCAGCAGTGTCCTGCGTGTCTGGTTCGTCTAACTTGGATAGTTTTCGTGGTGGGAGGCAGGTAGCCGTATAGTTGGTGCCTTGTGGGGTGTTGCCGCTAGGACTTAGTCAATATTGCTCGCAACATTCTTGTGTAATTGCCGTCTAGCTTCTTCTCCAGTCGTTTTGTTAGAGTCCAAGTGGTGCATCCATACAGCAGTATCGGCACTACTACCTGGAAGAAACTGCGTTTCCTTTTATCGGTCAGGTCTGATTTCTATATGATCGATAGCTTATCGATAGCTGTCCATGACTGCGTTAGCCGTGTGTCGATGTCTTTTTTTCTCTCCATGTCAATGTACACAAAACTGAATATATGTGCTTTAATCAAGCAGGCGACCTTTCCACACTAGAGGAAACCTCACTGAAACTGGTAGACAAATTCACCTACCTAGGAAGCAGTGTCTCATCAACCGAAAAATGAGCCATACTAACACAGTATAACTAGGAAATGTTCTACTGTAACTCAATACAAGTAAGAAATGCTCAAATGTTGTACAATAGCACTGAGGAAGGTTCTATTGTTAAACAATACCTCTGAAAAAGTCTCCATAATAATGTAATGTGACAGAGTAAGAGTTCATTCTAAAACAACGCTGAGAAAAGTTCCGTTGCAACACAATATCTCTGAAAAAAGTATCCATAATAATGTAATGTGACAGTCTAAAAATCCTTTGTGACACAATAAAGCTTTAAAAAGTTCTATTGTAACGCGATACCTCTGAAAAACGTCTCCATAGTAATATAATGTGACTGAAGAAGGATCCATTATAAAACAACGCCGAGAAAGGTTCTGAAAAATGTCTCCATAATAATGTAATGTGACTGAATAAAGATCCATTGTAACACAACACTAAGAGAGGTCCCAGTGTAACATGATAACTCTGAAAAAGTCTCCATAATAATGAAATGTGACTGAATAAAGATCCATTGTAACACAACGTTAAGAGAGGTTCCAGTGTAACATGATAACTCTGAAAAGGTCTCCATAATAATGTAATGTGACTGAATAAAGATCCATTGTAACACAACGCTAAGAGAGGTTCTAGTGTAACATGATAACTCTGAAAAAGTCTCCATAATAATGTAATGTGACTGAATAAAGATCCATCGTAACATAACGCTGAGAAAAGTCCTATTTTTGCACAATACTTCTGAAAAAAGACAATACATCTAAAGCAATGTCTCCATAATAATATGTGACCGAGTATGCATCAATTGTAACACAACGCTGAGAAAGGTTCTATTGTAACATGATACAGCTTAAACAATGTCTCCATGCGATGTGACTGAGTACGATCCATTGTAACGAAAAGCTGAGCGAGGTTTTGTTGTTACACACTCGGTCTAAAAAGTTTCCATTATAATGCAATGTGACTGCGTAAGGATCCATTGTAACACAACGCCGAGAAAGGTTCTATTGTAACACAATATATCTAAAACAATGTCTCCTTGATAATGTAATGTGACTGAGTAAGTATCTATTGTAACACAATAATCCGAAGAAAGTTACCATCGTAACACCATACTAGTAAGAAAGGTTCCATTGTTATACAATACCACAAAATTTTCCAAAATAATTTCAATGCTACTGAGAAAGGCTCCATCGTAACACCATACCACGGAGAAAGGTTGTACTATAACATAATACCACGAAGAGAAATTCTCTTTAACACAATACCACTGAGGAAGGCTTCATAAACCGAAGAGTAAGCCACTGAGAATGGCTTCATAAACCGAACAGGAAGCAAAAATTGGAGGAAACTGGCCATGGATACATTTTCACCGGAAACATTCCCACAAAACACAAAATGGTTTTAGAGAAAGCTGAAAAAGTGAAAATGAGGAATTTTCTAATACACTGGCAAACATCATTCGGACAAATATATCGCCAAAATGTCAGTCGGTGTTCTAAGGTAATCAATAAGATTTTCCTTATTGATTCAATAAAAGAAAAAAGGTTTAACGAGTTCATTTCCAAACGGGACTAATTAAAGGAAAGCCACAAAGGTTTGGACTTTTCTCAAAGAAGTTGCTTTTAAGTTTCAAATACAAGTACGTATCAATTAATACTTCAAGTTAAAAGAAAGTATAGCGTCTCTATGTCCTTCTCCCTCTTTCTCTCTCCCTCACTCTGTTTTTCTCTCTTTCTCTTTCTCTTTCTCTCTCTCTCCCTATCTGTCTATGTTCATTTCTTTCTTTCTTTCTTTCTTTCTTTCTTTCAATTGAAATATGTTAATTTTCTTTCTATCTCTCTCTTCTTGCTTTCTATCGATCAATCTAGGTTCTTTCTTTCTTTCTTTCTTTCTTTCTTTCTTTCTTTCTCTCTTTCTTTCTTTCTTTCCTTCAGTTAAAACATGTTAATTTCTTTCTATCTCTCTCTTCTTGCTTTCTATCGATCAATCGATGTTCTTTCTTTCTTTCTTTCTTTCTTTCTTTCTTAAAAATATTTTTCTTGACTTTTTATAAAAATATAGATGATTGTTTTGATCTTTTATTTTATTGTCATAATTTCATTTTTTCCAGACATTTAATACTCTGAACAAGAAAATTGGAATCTTTATAATATTGATCGTAAGAAAATTGGATTTTTGATATGTAATGTTTCCGTATAAAACTATAAAAAACAGTCTGTATATATATATATATATATATATATATATATATATATATATATATGTGTGTGTGTGTGTGTGTTTGAAGAGAGATTTGTTTGCTTGTTTTGGTTTTATGGCATATCAACCTTTGTTGGTTACTTAATGCCAAATCCATTTTATACAAATAAACAGTTCTCTTTCAAACAATTAATTTTAGGATAAGTGCACAGTTTAATTATCAAAAACATTTCTATTCAAAGCATTTCTGTTTAGTCAAACAGTTCTATTTCAAACAATTATGTTCAGTATGAGTATAGTTTTTGTTTACACACTGTTAAATTTCAAAAACGTTTTCTTTCAAATAATTCAATTTAGTTTAAGTAGAGTTACAAAGTCAAAAACAGCTCTATTTCAACCAATTCTGTTTTTCATTGGTAACCAGTTTCAATATCAAAACAGTTCTATTTCAAACAATTCATTTTAGCTGGTATACAGTTTAATTCTATTTGACCAATATATAGGACCTTATCAAGTGCTACAACTCCGAGCCAGGGTGGGCCTGAGAGCGATGGCAATAGAGAGGTAGTTTGTATTCCTCAAAGCTCCAGCATTACTGGAACTTCACCATCAGATTGTTTAATGTCATATATAAGACACTCGTTGGGGGTGGTCAAACCTCGCTGCAAAGAGGCAATAGGTGTATTCTACGGCTCCAGCCGAGTGGGAAAATGTGGAGAGAGAGAGAGAGAGAGAGAGAGAGAGAGAGAGAAGATTGTTATCTGCCTCTATACTCATAACGAAACAACAGTGTAAAATGATTATTTTACATGTGCAATTTGAAGATATACCGAAGAAAACTAATTTATACATATAATTAGATTTAAATAATTGCTTTGGTAAAATAACTGATTTTTTTTCGTTTCGTCTTTTTTTTATTTTTTTTTTATAGTTTATAAATCTGTATAGTAAGTTACGTCTCATAAAGATGTGTTTTCCCATTGAGTATTACTCATTATTCCTGACGTTAATTTTACAAAATGTGAACGCATTTTTTATCTTAAAAACTTCCACTGGATCCTCGTTTTGCTGGAAGAGCTTAGAATACGCTACTATTAACCCCACGGTGATGTAACATCCCAATAAAAAGATGTGTCCGTGATATGACATTAAAAATCATCTGATGGCACACGATCCTACTGAATATAGATAATTTTAAAACGAATACATTTGACCCATATATAGAACCCTAAGAGGTACAGGGTGTCTCAAAATTGATGCAATTGAGAAATATGATAATTTATTACTGAGACAAGCGCAAAGGCAGTCATTTGGAACTTATCCTTTAAAAATACATCCTTTGAGCTGGAGATATCAAATTAATTTTTCTAATTATCATGTCAGCTTCTGGGACACGCAGTCTTTTTTTTGAGTTTCTTGTCTCAGTAATAAAAGTAAAAAAGTAAAGTTGGCGACCTTAGTCAAGGGCGACCAGAAAGCTCCCTTTTCAAAAGGTACTACACCAAGGTGTAGGGGAGGACGCTACTCCTTTCCCTGGATTGCTCCACTTTACCATTGATACATACCTTATATTGCTGAGTGTTAAACAAGGAGGTATCAAGTACCATTTTAAAGTCTTTGGTATGACGCAACCAGGGATTGAACCCTGGTTGCCCGGATCATTGGCGAACTACCAATTAGGCTAATTTGCATCTATTTTGAGACAGTTTTGAATGATTTTATCTCCGAATAAGTAGTGATGCAAAATATGTTTTGCTCTTGTAGAGGACTAAGTACCTTCCGTAATTTACGGGAGTTATTTTCAGGTTTCGTTTCCACTAATACAAGACAAATTTTACTAGTTCCTAAACAAATGGAATGTGACAGCAACAAACATTAAGAAACAATCAGTTTTATAATCATAAGAAATAAGATAAAAATGATTAAATTACAATGTTCATTTTATGTGCGTGTGTGTGTATGTCGAAAACATAGCTATGACCAGTTCAATAAAAAATGATTTGTTCACCCGTGTGTGTGTGTGTGTGTATGTGTACATGTTGAGTAAAGAGGATAAAAATTGACTTTACTTACATACATGTGTATGCGTGTGTGTTTATATGTGAGGGACCGTAAGTATGAGTCTTTTGTTTAAGTCCAAACGTGCGTTTTTTATGATCTTTGGCGACAACGTGTCTCGTCCGGTAGGCGACAAAAGAACGTCGCATCCTTCTTCGCGCTGAGTCTTGAGTACAATGCCTTCTGCTGTCTGTCGTCCTTGCCTCTGGTAGAGGAATGCCTAAGTTAATTAAATTCCTCGTTATTTATACTGGCGGGGGTGACTAAATTGGATCAAGAATAGGATTTTGTTAAGTTTTATTGCCGGTCCTAAAACTCAAGTGCTCAGACATTTCTTGATGAAAAAGATTCGTATAATTACTTATTTATTTTGGAGCCTAAACACTTTTCTGTTGATTAGTTTCTGGCCAAATTTTCTAGAATGTTCTTATTTTGTGTTTTAAAGCTAATTTGTTGAAAAATATAAAAATGTAACTTCAATGTTAATGCGATTTTGATCCGAATTTTCTAGAATGTTCTTATCTGTTTCTGGGGTTGATTAGCTTAAGGCTAAAAATGTGTATTCTATTCTGTCTTGACCAAGCCATAATGGTCAAGGATTAATAGTTATCATAGTAGAGGGCGTACTGCCAAAAAAACTACAAGCAATTTTACTATTTGTCGACTTTACCAAGGCTTTCGATTCTATTCACAGAGGAAAGATGGAACAAATCCTACTTGCATACGGCATACCTAAAGAAACCGTAGCATGAATAACAATTCTCTATAGAAACATCAAAGTGAAAGTACGTTCATCAGATGGCGACACAGAATACTTCGACATTGTAGCAAGAGTACTACAAGGAGACACGCTAGCCCCATACCTCTTTATATATAGATTACGTGCTTAGAACATCGATTGATAAAATCAGAGAAAACGGCTTCGAGCTGACAAAGAAAAGAAGCAGAAGGCACCCCGCAAAAACAATTACCGACACCGACTACGCCGATGACATAGCGATACTGGCAAATACACACAACCAAGCCGAAACACTACTGCATAGTTTGGAACGAGCCGCCTCAGGCATTGGCCTCCATGTCAATGCACACAAAACTGAATATATGTGCTATAATCAAACAGGCGACATTTCCACACTAGAGGGAACCTCTTTGAAACTGGTTGAAAAATTCAACTACCTAGGAAACAGTGTCTCATCAACCAAAAAAGACATCGACACACGGCTAAAGAAGGCATGGACCGCTATCGATAGGCTATCGGTCATATGGAAATCAGACCTGACCGATAAAATGAAACGCAGTTTCTTCCAGGCAGCGGTCGTATCGATACTGCTGATAGATGCACGACTTGGACGCTAACTAAACGGCTGGAAAACAAGTTAGACGGCAATTCCACAAGAATATTGTGAGCAATATTGAACAAGTCCAGGCGGCAACACCCCACAAGGAACCAACTATACGGCCACCTGCCTCCCATCACGAAAACTATCCAAGTTAGACGAACCAGACATGCAGGACACTGCTGGAGAAGCAGGAACGAGCTCATCAGTGATGTACTCCTATGGGCCCCCACATATGGCCGGGCAAAAGCAGGACGACCAGCTCGAACATATATCCAGCAGCTATGTGATGATACGGGATGTAGCCCTGAAGACCTGCCAGAGGCGATGAATGATAGGGAGAAGTGGCGAGAGAGGGTCAGGGATATCCGTGCCGGCGGCACGACATGATGATGATGATGATGGTAGACTATTTTCAAAC
This sequence comes from Sepioteuthis lessoniana, assembly GCA_963585895.1. Taxonomy (NCBI): domain Eukaryota; kingdom Metazoa; phylum Mollusca; class Cephalopoda; order Myopsida; family Loliginidae; genus Sepioteuthis; species Sepioteuthis lessoniana. The sequence continues at coordinate 75,092 of CAUZXS010004522.1, read as the reverse complement.
CTGATTCAAAAAAGCACAACATTACTATTAGCAGATATATTAACCGTTACATGGGTCCAATGTATGCTGAGACACCCTATACTACTATTCTG
>CAUZXS010004522.1:0-70000 GCA_963585895.1 Sepioteuthis lessoniana | reverse complement strand
ATTACTGCTATTAGCCGTAATACAAAGATAAGCGGAAACATAATCAAACATAATATACGAACTTCAATGAACGAACGAATACACTTCTTTATAAAATATATCTCTCACACTTTATTCTCAAAAGGGTGATGTTTCTTGTGTGCGAGAGATGGGTGGACAGACTGTTATTTTGACCCCAAGTTCTTCTCGCGACCATAGCAGCACTTCTTCCTCATCTTGGCTGGGGTTGCTCAACCGTGGGTCACTGGGTGCCCAAAGCCCGCTGTCTGCCACTGGCTCTCACTTTGGCATCTTGTCTCCAACTGACTCGAACCGTCTGTGCACCTGTTTATATTATTGTTTAACATCCACCTGCTTCCGCTGTCCTTCCGCTTATTTAAAACAGGTGCATCTCTTGACTGATGGCTCGGTCGAGGGTCAATATATAACACTTTTATGTATGATTTTTATCAGTGTTCATATTCAGATTTTTTAAAATCTAACCTTTTATTACTCTGAATTACAAAAGACCCAGTTTCTACCACCTCATCAGAAGATAAAACTGACACAACACTTCAGATCAGACCTATCATTTCCAGCTAAGAATGACATCTCGCACGCATATTGAAATCCTTGCTTCCCTCTTTTTCAGGATATGTTAAAAATTCTGATGAAGTCATACACACTTACACAACGAAATTCAGAACTACTTAAGCAAAATAATTACGAATTCAGCTTGGATGTACGTAATCTCCCTATTCACATCAGTACCTACACATCCAGCAATCAATATACCAGAATATATAATCTCCAAGAACTTATATCGTCACCAACAAACAGCAACAGACATACACCTACTATTATCCAATATAGTAGGCAATACTTTACTTACAACGGAAATACAAAATAACAAATATCAGGACTACTCACAGGATCCAGTATATCAGGTATACTTGCCATTTCATACATGTACCACCTGTAACATATTGACCCTCGACCAAGCCGTCAATCAAGAGATAAACCTGTGTAAATAAGCGGAAGAACTGCGGAAGCAGATGGACGTCAAACAAAAATATAACCAGGATACAGACGGCTTGAGTCAGTTGGGGGTTGGAGTCAGTTGGAGAGAAGATGCCGAATTGAGAGCCAGCGGCAGACAGAGGACTTTAGGCCCTCAGTGACCCACGGTTGAGCAACCCAGCCAAGGTGAGAAAGAAGTGCTGCTATGGCCAGAAGAACTTGGGGTGAATATGTAGCAGTCTGTCCCCGTCTCCAACTCACCTCTCCAACATAACCAACATCAACCCTTTCGAGAATATAGTGTGAGAGATATATTTTTATAAAGAAGTGTGTTCGTTCGTTCATTGAAGTCGTCATTATTGTTAACTATGTTTCCGAATATATTTGTACTTTGCATATGCATATGTAAGATAATATACAACACCAACTAGAAAGTCGAGCATTTTCCATCTTCCCATCATGCATATTTTTTTCCTAGATATATAGACGATATACTTATGCTGACATAATCCAGCGAAGAAACTACCACCATATATGAGAAGTTCCAAAAAATCGATAGACATATTCAGTTTAAGATAGAACATCCAGATTACAATGGGTTCCCATCACTCCCACATTTTAAAATGCGAATATCACTAACTGCTAAAATTTACTCTAATTTCTACTGAAAACCCACCGCTAAAAACCTCTTTGTGCATTTCAAATTAGTACTTCCACTCAATGCTAAAACAAACTACATTATAATTGAAATTAGAACGAATTCATAATAGATGCAATGAAGAGAAAGACAAAATTACACACAGTACACACTTTATAAACACCCTCAGAAACAATGATTATCCAAAATCAGTCACACCCCATTTAGATCATGTAAAATCACGGAAACTACATACACACTCTAACACCTGTTTCCTGAAACTACCATATTTCAGTGAAATTATCACCAAAGAAATAAGTTGGGCTATTTACAAGGAACTGACCCATTCTGTACCTCACTACGCCAACACATAACGAAAAAAAAATAACAATACTATCACAGCATACTCTCTAGCCAAATGCCCATTAAGAGATCTAAATATATGCCAAAACCTTATACTATTTATCGTTTAATTTGCTTAAAATGCCATATTTTTTTTATAGGAAATACAATCTGACCCCTCTACATAAGAATTAAAGAACATCTCAGCACACATGTATCCTCATTCCTTAAATATTTAATTAAATGCAAAAATAATGATAATAATTTTTCCATTAAAATAGAAGCAATAGTACGTAATGTTCGTTATCTCAGAATCAAGGAGGCTTTATTAACAGCTAAGTTATAGCCTCAGATTAACAGTAGGTTAAAATTAAATACTGAATGTATCATTAATTAACATGTACATTTTAAACACATTTTAAAGTTAAGAATAAAGATGAAAATAAAATAAAACGAAATAAAATAAAATTGATTAGGACAACTGAAGTCACTTCTATTCCGCATAGCGTTTTAACACCCCACGTGGCACCATAGTTACAACACCCAACAGAGCGTTCTAACACTCCACGTGACACCATGTTTACAACGTTCAAAAAAATTTGAACATCCATCCTCGGATTCATTTAGAGATGACGATGAAGTTTTACTTCGTAATTAATTAGACTCAAATATTTATCATTTCGCATTGCAACTGCCCCCCAAATTAATTCTGTATAATGAAATAAAATCATTTGTGCAATTCTTCAAGTGCCCTAATGAGTAGAGTGTTTGCCAATGGTCTGGGAGACCGTTGTTCAATCCCAGGTCGAGTCTTACCAAAGACTCAAAAAATGGTACTTGGTATCGCCTTGCTTTACACTCGGCATTAAGTGGAGCAATCAAGAGAAAGGAGTCGCGCCCTGCCCTACACCTTGGTGTAGTAGTTATTGAAAAGTGAACCTTGGGGTCACCCTCGAGTAAGGTCGCCGACTTTACTTATATATATTATTACATGGTACAGTCTGTGACCCTCTGTCCGATGATTGCTGAATGCACTAAACACAAGGTGACTGACTGTACCTTGTAATATATATATATATATATATATATATATATATCATCTGCAGCATGTCGTGCCGCTAGCAGGGATATCCCTGACTCTCTCTCTCTCCACTTTTCCCTATCGTTCATCGCCTCCGGTAGATCTTCAGGGCTACATCTCATATCCTCACATAGCTGCTGAATGTATGTTCGTGCTGATCGTCCTGCTTTTGCCCGGCCATATGTGGGGGTCCATAGGAGTACATCACTTATGAGCTCGTCCCTGCTTCTCCAGCAGTGTGCTGCATCTTTGGTTCGTCTAACTAGGATAGTTTTCATGATGGGAGGTAGGTGGCCGTATCGTTGGTGCATGGTGGGGTGTTGTCGCCAGGACTTGTTTAGTATTGCACGCAGCAGTCTTGTGTAATTGCTGTCTAGCTTATTCTCCAGCCGTTTAGTTAGCGTCCAAGTAGTGCATCCATACAGCAGTATCGATACGACCACTGTCTGGAAGAAACAGCGTATATAGTGAATATGTGCTTGCATCTTAGTGTTTATAATAGGATACACCTTTTTTATTTTACATCGTTTTAAACACACAAATGACAAAAATATGCCAACTTCTCATTCAATCAGTATTTACCAACCCCTTCGCTCGAGGAGGATGTGAAACAAGATTAATTTTAAGTTGACTTCAGCAAGTTTGAATTCAGCGTCTTCTTTTCCTAGACTGGTTGCCTAACCAAGGCTAGAGAACTTAGCCTATCCCACTAATCACTCACAGCTGGAGGGAGAATAATTGAATTAATGCCTTTCCCAAGTGTATTATTGCTAGGTGAAATGCAACCCCAGCTACACCCAGGATTTGAACTCATATCTCCAGATCCATTTTCCTAAACTACAGACACCTCCCTGTATGTATGTGTTGTATAGTGGCTCGTACCACGTGACTTCCGGTATCGCGGAGGTATAAAAGACGTGTTCCTTCAGCACGAGGGGTTCTGCAAGATCTCGCTCAGTTGTAAGACCAATTTGGATGTAAGATCCACAGTGCGAGACTTATTATATTTGTTGGACTGTACCACTTGAGTTAATAGATACCTAACGCTTTATTTCACTGTATATCTCTTCCTTACCACGATAAAACAGTATGTTAGCCAGCACGTTTATAACTACATCTCGAAAAACCCTCTCCTATGTATTTCGGCAGGTATGTATATTGTTGATATGTAGGATTGTAATTACGATGGTATGTATGCAGGTAGGTAAGAAGGTCACTAGGTAAGTAGATACAGATGAATATACGAGGTGCCTTCAATAAGTTTCCAGACTTTTTTGTACAGGCATTTAAAATTGTCGTTGTCTTTGAGTGGCATAAGAGATTCAAGGAAGGCAGGGAATCTGTGAGGTATGATGAGATGTGTGGGAGAAGTAAGGAAGTCAATACACCAGAGTTTATTAGCCAAAGGGTTAGGGTTAGGGTTACTATGTTGAGGTTTTAAGGGAGTTCAGGAAGAGATTCCTAGGGAAGAGGCCAGCACTCTGCATTTCCACCTGGAGAAAGCTCAAGTCCACAACTTCATCCTTGTCACAGACTATTTGACCAAGATGGGCATCAAGACAGTTCCTTACCCTCCCTATAGTCTAGAACTTTCTCCCCGTGACTTTTGATAATTCCCGAAGCTCAGAGGCTGTCGTTATGAGACAATTGAGGAGATGAAAGAGGCTGAGACACGCTCACTCAAGAGGACTTCCAAGGGACCTTCCAGAAATTGTTGGAACGGTACAAGTGTATTACAGCCGGAGGATATTACTGCGAAGGGGACTAGTGTTTTATATGTGTACTATCAATAAAAGTGCCCATAAGAAAAACGTCGGGAAACTTATTCAATGATCCCCTATGTTGGTAGTTAGGTAAGAAGAGTGTTTGTTTGCTTGCTTGGGTTTTATGGCATATCAATCTTTGTAGATTATTAATGCCGAATTCATTTTATACAAAGAAACAGTTCTATTTCAAACAATTCTCTTTAGTCAAACAGTTATATTTCAAACACTTTAGTATAGTATAAGTATATCATTTTGTTTACACACAGTCAAATGTCAAAACAGGTCTATTTCAAACAATTCAGTCCCGTATAAGTACAGTTTCAATGGTAAAAACAGTTATACTTTAACCAATCCAGTGTAGCAAAATTGCACTGTTTTCAGGTCAAAACAGTTCTATTTTAAACAATTTAACTAAACTGAATAGCTTGAAATAGATATGTTTTTTGATAATTAAACTGTGTATTTATTCTAAACTGAATGGTTTAAAATAGAACTGTTTATTTGCATAAAAGTGGACTTGGCATTAAATAACATATAAAGTTTGATATACCATAAAACACACACACACAAAAAATAATAATCAAACAAAAACATGACAAGTTGATATTTTTAATTAGAAGGAATGACTTATCAAATATTGTCGGCGGCCTTCTTTCTTTCTTTCTTTCTTCATCTTCTCTCCTCCTTGCAACGCTTCTGGTTCTCTGTGATTTAAAGCCTTTTTATCGTCTATTATCGCATGTAATTTCAACAGAAGGGAATTATAATCATTTCTGAACTTATTTCGGTACATAAAGTTCATGAATCAATCAAACCTGCGATTTGCTCTAAGGATTTATCATTGTTAATAGCTATAAATTAATATTTATTTATTTAATCAATTATTCATTTGTATATTTATTCATGAAATCGAAACTGAAGCGGTCTTCATGAGTAGTGTTTGTTTTAATGCTTTCTTCTCTTAGGAACTTTTCTTTCATTCCTTTTTCTTCCTTTTTACCTATTAACCTGTAGCAATTGTCATTAGTTACATTGGCGAATTTTTCTTCTATTTATTCTTCGCCTCTCAAAATTACTTGTCACATTTGTACTTTAAGATCCACCAGTTTTTCTTTTTCGAAATATTTTTGTTTCGGCAACATCCGTACATTCAGAAAGTCTCGATCAGAAAGAACTATAGCGAAATATCATTTTCTTTTAAGATCTTAAATATTATTATAAACTTTGGATTCAGAGATATAGGTTCATTAACGTCCAAAAAATCATTGTGTTTAATTTAACCAGATATTCTTGTAACTCCAAAGGACTGTTTTTTAACTGATAGTTACGAATTTTCTAGGATTTCTAATCATTTCTGTACGAGGTGTAGCATGTGACCTACGTGATAGATTGCAAATGGCAGCTTCCACTGTTTCATAAGTAGTCCCCATTCGACGGTCTGTCGTCCAGATTTGCATAATACGACGAACGATCACTCAAAGCAACTTTTAATCAAGGGATGTCATTTAACCTATCCACACATGCCCGCCTCCCATGACCACGAGATAATTCAAAGTGGTCATATTATACGTCTGAGTACCCGTGCGATTGTCCACGCATTTGTGGGGACAAGTTTCTTGGCAGTCGCACCATACGACGCGAGGGTTGTCTTGACGGTAGGGGTTCAACTAGATGTTCTGTGTTGTCCTCTGTTGCATCTGTGGCGTTGTCAACCTCCATTTCTTCTTCCTCTGGTTCGTTTTCAGCTCTGGGCGGTGTGACATTGAAGTCCCCGTCAGTGTCCATGATATCTTCTGTGGGGCGTTGCTCTAAGGGCTCGAGATCCACGACTGGAGTCAGAATTTTCGGTGTGCACCACCGTGGACCGTCAACAACAGTGTATATTTTGCGGATGAAGCGATGGTTGCGTAGTGTTACCCTATTACTACCATCTACTCGCACACGGTACTGTCTCCACCACCCTTCCCGTTTTTGTCCATCGACGTGGTTAGTAACCGTCCTGGTTATGGATGTGCACGAAGTCACCGACTTGTAGTTCCCGAAGTGGACGGCTGTGTTTATTTTAGAACTGTTCGTTCTGCATGTGCCTTTTGGCCATTGCAACTTCCCTTAGCGCCCCTATCTCCTTCTATTGCTTCCGTATTTGATATTCTTCCCGTAGGATTCGAAGGTGGTCTTTAATTGTTCAGCCATACAACATTACAGATGGAGACATGCCGAGTTCCTGGATGGGGGTGTTGCGATGAGTCAGCAGTGCTCGAGCAGTGCGATCATGACATAGACGACCGCAGTTGTCCGTGTTGCCGGCGAGTATACGCTTAGCAGTCTTCACTGCTAACTTTGCCCAACCGTTGCTTTGACGATGTGTGTTTTCGTACACACCAATTCTTCAGCAATGAGTCATATTCCTGGGACTCAAATAGTGGCCCTCTGTCTGCGGAGAGTTTTTCAGGCGCACCATAGGTGCAGAACCAGGTTATTAAGGTGTCACATACCGTCTTGGCTTTTCCTGACGGCATTAGGGCCACCTCAACCCATCTAGTGTATCGATCGGCTTACACGAGGTAATTTTTTGCCGTTTATATCGACAAAGTCCACTACAGTTTGTTGAAATGGAAATTTCGGGTCTGCTGGTGACACAAGGGCTCCCTGGGTTGAAATGGCGCAATCGTGTTGCATGTACGTTATTGGGCTCTGGTCTGTCTGATGCTAGCGCCCAACCCGGGCCAAAACAATCGTTGTCTTGCATTTGCCAGCATGCCGTTTACGCCTTGATGTGCGGAATGGAGTGACTCTAGTACTTCTGCACGGAGCTGTCGGGGTATGAGGATTTTTATCTTTGATTATCACCCCTTCAAGGCAGTATATTTCTTCGCGCATAGGCCAGAAAACGCGAGCTATGAGTGGGAGGTCGTTGTGTGACCCGGGGAAGCCGTTTCGCACTAGGTCCGCTAAGGCCTTACATTCCTTGTCTGTGGCCGCCGCGGCGACGATTCTCTCCCGTATCATAAGCCTTCAGCTTGGGGTCGTTTCCGTACATCGACATAAAGGCTGCTTTTACCCCGCTGTCGATCATTTTGTCAGGGTAAACCGTACCTGTCTCCAGAGTCATTTGCATCCCTTCTTGTTGCGCCTGTGTTAATGGTGCCTGGGCGTGTTCCTTTGAATCCCCTGAAGGGGTACCTGCTGGGTATCGGGAAGCGCAATCTGGTGCTGCATTGAGTCTTCCGGGGCAATGTTTAATTCGAAATTTATACATTAGTGCCCGTTCCTTGAAGTTGAACAGACGGTTTTTTAATGTTTTCCAGGGCCTGATCAGAGAATATTCTTGTTAATGGTTGGTGGTCGACTGTCACTAGCAAGTCAGGTCACCCCATTATAAACATTCGGTAGGACTCCAGTCCGTGGACGAGGGCCAAGGCTTCTCCCTCAACTGATTCCGCATCATTGGTAAATCGGGATCTGGCCGGAATGAGCTTCCAGTGATCATCACCGCAACTCACGTCGACTTCGCCGGGGCAAGTGCAATGTTTCTGAAACAAAAAAGAAGCTGATCCCGAAATTGCTGAAGTCCGTTCCTAATCCCGTCGTTCTGTTTATTTCGAATGTCTTGACACCCTTCTCAATTTTGTCCACGATCTCTCGCTTTGACTCCTTAAACAGGCGTTCAAGTGTCACTATCCCAATAAAACTGACGGTTCTTTGTTTGCAGTAGTTCCTGGAAAGGGGCCATAACTTCCGCTTGGGAAAAAGCATATGACACCTGATTTACGAGTCCAAACCAGGACCTAACGCCCGTGATGCTTGTGGGTGTGGGAAAGTGAAGGATGGCTTCAGTCATCCTCTTTGTGGGTTTAACACCATTGGCGGTGATAAGGAACCCAGCAAATTCCACTTGCATTTGGACAAAATGGAAATTGTCGGGGTTAAACACAATCCCATTATCTGCACAGTGGCTGATGTAGTCAACTGTGTGCCACAATGCGGACTCCATAGAACCGTCCCATAAGAGGCTGTCGTCTATGGATCGGGTTTTGCAGACCATATGCACAGTAATGTCGTCAAACCGACGGTTATACCCGTCCCCAGACTCGTGGAACCCTTGAGGGGCACGACAATATCTATACCGGCCCCACTCGGTAATGAATGTCGTGGCGTCCCGTGCAGCTAAGGAAAGCGGTAGGCTGTGATACCCATTCCATGCATCCAGAACTGTTTTCCTGGTGTTGGTCGGTAAAACAGAGGCTTGATTAAATGGGGAGGAGGTGTTATGGGTCTCCCTCCTGGTAGCAGCATTCAAGTTTTGCACGTCCACCATGCATCTGGGGGAGCCTTCCTTTTTCGGTGCGACCACCGTCCTTGAGAACCAGGTTGTTGGCGTGCAGAACGGTACCGGTTCTATTATTCCCAGTGCAACATCTCTGTCCAAGTCTTGTTTCACTCGCTTCTTCCAATGGTGAGTGATTAGTATCGGAGTGTGAATAGCTGTCGGTGTTACGCCAGGGATAAAAGTAATATCTAACGGTTTACCTGTCATAGTTTGTAATGGTTGGTGCGGGCATGTGTTGAACGCACTCGCCTCAAAATGTTTTTTTTTATCCACTGTTCTAGTTGATGCCTGTTTGTTTCCGTTGGTGGGAATGGGATAGTATCTGGTCTCGGTGGAACAGATGTTCTAGCCGGACATTTAGATGGTGCACTTTTAATTGCTTTCATCGACGAGTTAATCTTCGATACCGACAATGGGAAGTCGAGGGTTAATAAACCCAGACCCTTATATGCGGCTTGAGATAGGTAAAAGACGGACGTGTTGTCCGCCACATATACAGCCTATCAGGTCACCCTTGAACCAACTCTTACGTGCAGGAATAAGATGCCCTTAATATGTAGCTAGTTTTCAGTTATGCCACGTATTTGGTGGGTAGTCGGCACGAGATACTCATCTGAGTAGCCAAGAAGTTCTTGAATTTCCGGTCCACTCGAGCACGTTTGAGCTCCTCTATCCGCAAAGGCGATTATCTTTTGACTGAGACGGCTAAGTGAACCCGTCGGTACACAACCGAACTTAGAGTGGGTTCTCGGCATCATGGCTACTTCCACTGCTGCCAATTGGGGTGGATCCGGAGGGCTTCTCTTATATTGTTCCCCGTTCCACGCGAGGTGGGGCATAGCCCTCCATTGCGTCATGTTGTGTTTACGGACTGCATGGTTCTTGTTGGCAAATATGAATGACTCCTCACTTCTCGATGCCTTGCTCGTGGTGTTCGTTTTGGACGTCATGCGCTTATGTGACCCTTCACCCCACAATAATGGCATACCAGCCCGACTGCCGAGCAGCTTTTGCGATCCATTGACCCACCGGGATGTGGAATCTTTCCACATCTGCAGCAATGCTTGGCGTATCGTGTGGTCGAAGGAGTCTTGGTTTATGGAGACCATTGTTTATGGTCTGACTTTTACACATAGGATAGTGCGAGGGGGTTCATCGTTTTGTGGAAGTAAGGAGTCGACATGTCCGTTGTCTCCAAGCTAACCAATCTTTGAAACTTCTGCTCAAGAGTGGTGAGGGTAGCTGCCTCCGCCAATACTCTCTTCTGGTGTTCCATATTTACAAGTCCTGCTATCATTTTCCCGGCTACTATGTCGCCAGAATAGTTTACTTGGCAACCACAGTTCACTTCGTTCGTGCAGGTAACCGTAAATTCGCAGAACTTCGCCTGAGCACGCAATCGAGCAATGAAATGTGTAATTGATTACCCCACTTTCTGCCTCATAGAGTAAAAGTTCTGCCGATAAACTTCTTTGTGTAACCCTTTGACTGCCACGAGTCGAATTTGTTGCAGCATGTGTTCTTTCGTGGCAGTGTTGAGAGCTTCGGAGCCGATTAGCTCGTACCGTAGCCTGTTTGTTTCTGGATTATACGCTGACCTCAATTAATTCCATTATTACTGCCCGGTATCAGTCCGCACATATCTTTATACCGGGTCCACTCGTCGATAAACAATGCCCAGTCACCGTCTGTTGCGTCCAGTGCTATCGAGGGACGATCTGGTTTCCTAACACGGGACATGTTTGATTGCCCACTAAGCATTTGTTTTCTGAGCGATATATTCTCTTGTTGCAACTCAATCATTTGCTTCATCAGCTACAAATATTGTTGGTCCATTGTAACTGGTGGAGAAGTCATGTTTGGTTTAGGAAGTACTCGACGTGAAGTTGATAATTCCTTGTTCAAAACAAAAGAAATCCTGTGCACAGCGCCATTTACAAGGTGTAGCATGTGACGTACGTGATAGATTGCTAATGGCGGCTCCCACTGCTTCATAAGTAGTCCCCATCCGACGGCCTGTCGTCAAGATTTGCATAATACTACGAACGATCACTCAAAGCTACTTTTAACAAGGGAGGTCATTTAACCTACCCACGCAATTTCTTTTGGTGTGTGTGTGGGGGGGCTGACGGTGATTTTATTTACTTATGAACATATCTTTCCCTTGTCGACTTGAACTTAAGATTCCTTAGGTTGACCGGGCCATTCTTTAATTTATTTATTTATCTAAAACAAGTTAAAGCCAAGCAATAGTCCTGAAATAATATAACAACTTATTAGCAAGCTGGTTGATTAGTTGGTTTGTTGGCCAGTCGGTTGGTCGATCGGTCTGATAGAATGCCAACCTTTTCTGGGTTATTAATGCTGTTTTTAGTTGATTTTACTGTTAGTTATGGTGATTAGAGTGTTCGCCAATGGCCCGGGAAACCTGCTTTCAATCCCAGGTCGAAACATACCAAAGACTCAAAAAATTGCACTTGATGCCTCTTTGCTTAACATTCAGCATTATAAGGTACGAGTCAATGGTAAAGTGGAGCAATCCAGGGAAAGGAGTAGCGCCTTCCCCTACACCTTGGTGTAGTAGCTATCGAAAAGGGAGCCTTCTGTCACCCTCGACTACGGTCGCCAACTTTACTTTCATTTCGTTTCAAGAAACTATTCCGACTAAATGATTCTATACATGCACTGATCAAGTAGAACTCTTTAGAATTATTTGAAATTTGATTGTGCCATTGGAAAAAGAAAACCCTCACAAGAAACAAGAGAAAATGATACTCTGAACTATGAACACGTTTCCCTAACCTCTAAGCATAAAATAACCTTCGCCCAGTTGGCAGGGGCTACAGAATACACCGACTGCTTTTCTGCAGAGGAGTAAGACATCCCACCAAACGAGTGTCCTGGATATGACACTAAAAATTTGATAGTGATGTTCCAGTAATCCTGGAGCTTTGGGGAATGCAGAGTACCTGTTCATTGCCTTCGATCCCAAATCCACACTGGCTCGGAGTGGTAGCACCTGACAGGGTCCTATCTATGGGTTAAATAGAACTAAACTGTGTGATTATGCTAAACAGAATAGTTTGAAATAGAATTTTTTTACGTTGAAAGTGCGTATTTATGCTAAAGTAAACTGTTTGAAATTGAACTGTTTTTAAATTGAACTAAACTGTGTACTTATGCTAAACTGAATTCTTTCAAATAGTATTGCTTTTGACATTTAACTTACCTGTTTTGACATTAAGCTGTTTGTAAATAAAAACTATATTTATACTAAAATGAATAGTTTGAAATTTATATCGGCGTTAAGCAGCCTGAAAAGGGTTGATACGCCGTAAAACATAAGAACCAACCAAACAACGTGTGAATGAAAAATAGAACGCGATTCCCTAATCTTTAGATATTAAATGATCCTTTTATAATCTGATATACCTTTAAAAGCAATCAATCATTATCAAACAGCAAAATTAATGTTTATTGAGAAAACCTTGAGTAAGATCATTTTAACATTAGCTCAACCAAATCGATTAGATCGATTGATAGGCTCCGAATAGATACGACCACTCCAGGACAGAGTAGACCAGGGATCAATAAAAACTAAAAGGGTCATTCCAGAATCGGAACCCTACTATTAAACGCAGTTTAGTGTCACACAAGGAACTTTTTTAGCTGGCTGTTCTATTTGTTAAACTTAGCTTAAAAAATTGAATTCCAATCACAACCTGCTCGCGAGGGAGGATTTTAGTGAATATATACATACATATATACATACATACATAGCTAACTACCAATGTATGTACATCTATATATTCTAACTTACTGATCAAATTACCCACTGGCATACATACAATTTTATTTACATGCATATATATCATCTTGCCAACCTACCGAAATAAATAGGGGAAGAGTTTCCGTAGCGTAGTGGTTAACGTAATCGTTAATATACATACATACATACATACATACATACATAAAGGATGAAGTCAAATTGATTGATTAATAGAATGAGTGATTTTAGCGGCATTTCAACCTGCTTAGAGATATTTTATACGTAGAGGTTAGGGAATTGTGTTCTTTTAACTTTCATACTTACAGTCTTTGTGTAGTTGCTTCTAAAAAGATTCTTTTTTGGCACTATAGCATCGTCGAGGTGAATGATACGCAGAGACAAATGAGTTCTTGATTTATAAATTTATCACCAGTATCCGGTGCTAATGGATACATTAAAAAAGTCGCAGTACAATAATTAGCAAACAATTAAAGACAGAATTTACAAGAAAAAGAGGAGGTTCAAAATACTGTATAGCCAGAAGAAGTAAGGTCAATCCAAATATTTACCAGCTTTTTGAATCAACGGTATTTGTTGCACGTCTCATTAAATGAGTGAGGCACAAAGCCATTCTTAAGGTGAGTCCGGGCGCAGGGTCAAAGCCCAGACGCGCCCAGTGGCTCCAAAAATGCCTCCAGCCCTTAAAAACAGATTCCTCAGGCGCCAGGTGATAAACCTAGCCCCTCTAAGGAGGTTTAGAGCCTGCGTAGAGATGGCCTCCTAAGGCTTGAAGGATGTCAGTCTTGCTCACGTGATCCGCATACTTTGTCTCCCTGGCAACCACGCCAGGCAGAGACGAGACACACCTGACTAGATCCGTGCCACTGATACCAAAGCCGGCCGAAGTATACCCTATCTACTGGATCAAGCTTTTTAAATCAACCCTCGAACTCCTTAATCTTAGGCTATTTATCAGCCAGTTCATCTGGTTGAATGGGTGTTAACCACTCTACAACAGGCACACAGTCCGATATAGATGTTCTTTAAACAGATCTATTTGACCCATTGTCTTTGAAGAATTATAATGTTAGTATTAAACTGGGCCATTGGCCTAATCAGTAAGGTGTTCGCCAATGGTCCGGGCGGCCAGCGTTCAATCCCAGGTCGAGTCATACCAAAGAGTAAAAAAATGGTATTTGTTGCCGACTTGCTTAACACTCAGCGCTATATGATAAGGATCAACGGTAAATTCGAGCAATCCAGAGAATGGAGTTGCTCCCTCCGCTATACCTTGGTGTAGTAGCTATTGAAAAAGCAGCCTTCGGGTCACCCTCGACTAAGTTCACCAGCTTTACTAAGTATTTAACTTATAGCTGGAGGGAGCAGAGATGTGAGTCTGACTGATTTTACCATTCCGTTTTTGAGTGGACATGGAAGTAATGGTAATGAAGAGGTACTTCACATTCAGATTTTTTTTTGCGGGGGAAAAGGTCCCTTCCTTCAGCAGGGGATACAGTCAAGGAATTCTAAGTAGCAGGAGAATATATGATTTGCTTCAACAAATATATTTTATATTGGTTTTACGTATTTTATGTAAATTTTGATGTATTTATTGCTCGGAAGTCTGCTGAAATGTTTATTGGCTGGCCAAGCTACTCTCCTGGAATATGACCAAAAATGAATTAATTTTAACTTTCAAGAGTCATTTAAAAACTCTATTGGCAGACCAAGAAACCCTCCTGGAATGTGACTAAATAAGGATTATTTTTCAACATTTAAGGATCGGCTGAAAATTTCGTTGGTTGACCAAGTTACTCACGCAGAATGTGACTAAATAAGGATTAGTTTTCAATATTTGAGAGTCGGCAGTAAAGTTCATTGGCTGATCAAAATACTCTCCAGTAGTGTGACCAAATGTAGTTTAAATTTCTAAATTCGAGGGTCGGCAGAAAATTTCATTGGCTGACCAAGGTACTCTCCCGAAATGACACAAAATAAGAATTATTTTCCAAAATATGAGATTCGACTGAAAAGGTATTTGGTTGACCAAGATATTATTCTGGATTGAGATCAAATGAGGTTTATATTTTAACATTTGTGAGTCTATAGAAAAGTTGATTGGCTGACTAAGATAATCTCCTGGATTGTGATTAATGAGGATTATTTTCAACATTTAAGTGTTGGCTTAAAATTTCATTGGTTGACCAAGATACTCTCCCGTAAGGTGAGCAAATGAGGATTATTTCTTGACACAAGAAGGTCGACTGAAAAGTTCGTTGGCTGATCAAGATACTCTCCTGTAATGAGGCTATAAGAGGGTCGGCTGAAAATTTCATTGGCTGACCGAGAGTTTCCCTTGGAATGATACAAAATAAGGATCATTTTTAAGTATACGAGTATCGGCTGAAAATTTAACTGGCTGACGAAGATATTCTCCTGAAAAGTAACCAAATGAAGTTTATTTTTCGACATAACATGGTCGCTTGAAAAGTTCATTGGCTGACCAAGATATTCTCGAGGAAAGTAACGAAATAAGGTTTATTTTTCGACATAAGATGGTCGCTTGAAAGGCTCATTGGCTGACCAAGATATTCTCGAGGAAAGTAACGAAATAAGGTTTATTTTTCGACATAAGATGGTCGATTGAAAGGTTCATTGGCTGAGCAAGATATTCTCGAGGAAAGTAACGAAATAAGGTTTATTTTTCGACATAAGATGGTCGCTGGAAAGGTTCATTGGCTGACCAAGATATTCTCGAGGAAAGTAACGAAATAAGGTTTATTTTTCGACATAAGATGGTCGCTGGAAAGGTTCATTGTCTGACCAAGATATTCTCGAGGAAAGTAACAAAATAAGGTTTATTTTTCGACATAAGATGGTCGCTGGAAAGGTTCATTGGCTGACCAAGATATTCTCGAGGAAAGTAACGAAATAAGGTTTATTTTTCGACATAAGATGGTCGCTGGAAAGGTTCATTGGCTGACCAAGATATTCTCGAGGAAAGTAACGAAATAAGGTTTATTTTTCGACATAAGATGGTCACTTGAAAAGTTCATTGACAGACCACCATACTCTCATGGAAAGTAACGAAATGATGTTTATTTTTTAACATTGTACGATTTGAGGTTCACACACTTCTTAAATTAGTGTTGCTTTGTTTGGATCCCATTGGTAAGAAAAAGTAGTCAAGAGCAGCTATGATGTCATCATATGTACTTTTCAGCCGATCAATTTTCAGCACACAATCGAATGTTAATTTATTTCTATTTTCGTTATATTTTTGCTTTTATTTTTGCACTCATTAAATTTTATTGTCAGGTAAATATTTATAACGTCAAATCTATTGCAAAGAACAAGTAAAAGAATTGATTTTCTAATGTAACATAGTGCATGCGTGTACTTTTGTGTATCTTTGTGTAATTGCTTGTATATGTGTTTGTAAGGAAAAAAAAAAAAAAAACGGCAGAAGAAAAAAAGTAAAAAAAACACGCATAACAAATAAAAGAAAACTAACAATTATGCCAAGATAATGGGTAAAAACGGAGAATGAAAAACATCTGAACTGTTTGACACGAGTAATTATAATTCAACGTTTTATATCATTTATTGTTCTAAAATCACTGCCATCAGGTGAATCTTTGTATTTCGTTCTTTTTTACATAATTAAAAAATACGTCAATATATTTTTTCATTTTTTTCTATTGTCTGTTTCCTTTTTTTTTTTCTTTTCTGTGATCTTTGCTTATTTTTCTTCATTAATTGAGCAAACTTCGGGGATAAGCTGGAAGAAATGATTTCAAATTAAGTTTTCATTATATTGGCTAAAACCTATTGACAATATTTACAGTGTCAAAACGAATATATCAGTATGCTTGCAAACATACATATATGCGCACATAAATATATATATATATATATATATATATATATATATATAATACATATATATATATATATATATAAATATATACTTACATAAATATATACATTTATAAATACATATACATATGCCTATATAATATAGATATATACATATATATATATATATATATATATATATATATATATATATATACACATATTCATAGATACAAATATGGATAGATTTAAATAAATACATATATACATATATATAAACACACAAACGTACAAGCATACATACATACATACATACAGGGTTCGTTCAGAAAGTTTTAAGTCTCGATCAGAAAGAAAAGCCACAGGTAAATATCTTTATTTCAGGAACATACGTACGTACATAAAGGGTTTGTTCAATATGTTTTAAGTCTCGATCAGAAAGAAGAGCCCAAGCTAAATATTTTGGTTTCGGTAACATACATACATATATAAAGGGTTTGTTCTGAAAGCTTTAAGTCTCGATCAGATAGACGATCCAGAGGTAAATAATTTTGTTTCAGCAATATATGTACATACATAAGGGGTCATTCAGAAAATTTATGTCTAGATCAGAAAGAGGAACCCTACCTGTATATTTTTGTTTCGGCAACATACGTACATACAAAAAGAGTCTGTTCAGAAAGTTTTATGTCTCGATCAGAAAGAAGAGCCCAAGAGAAATATTTTGGTTTCCGCAACATACCTACATACATAAAGGGGTCCATCAAGAAAATTTTAAGTCTTGACCGGAAAGAACCACAGCGAAATATTTTTATTTCGGCAACATACGTACATACATAAAGGATTCATTCAGAATGATTTAAGACTCGATCAGAAAGAAGAGCTCTAGCTAAATTTTTTGTTTCGGCAACATACATACATACATAAAGGGTTTGTTCAGAATGTTTTAAATCTCGACCAGAAAGAAGAACCATCGTAATTTTTTTTGTTTCAGCAACATACGTCCATATATAAAGGGTTTGTTCAGAATGTTTTAAATCTCGACCAGAAAGAAGAACCATCGTAATTTTTTTTTGTTTCGGCAACATACGTCCATACATAATGGTTTGTTCAGAATGTTTTGAATCTCGACCAGAGAGAAGAAGCATCGTAATTTTTTTTTCTTTCGGCAACATACGTCCATACATAAAGGGTTTGTTCAGAATGTTTTAAGTATCGACCAGAAAGAAGAACCATCGTAATTTTTTTTTTTTTGTTTCGGCAACATACGTCCATATATAAAGGGTTTGTTCAGAAAGTTTTAAGTCTCGATCAGAAAGAAGAGCCCTAGCAAAATATTTTTGTTTCGGCAATATACGGACATACTTAAAGAGGTTGTTCAGAAACTTTATGTGTTGATCAGAAAGAAGAGCCCAAGCGAAATATTTTGAGTTCAGCAACATACGTATATACAGAAAGGCTTCGTTCAGAAATGTTTATGTCTCGATCAGAAAGATGAACCATAGCGATTTTTTTTGTTTTGGCAATATACGTACATACATAAAGGATTTGTTCAGAAAGTTTTAAATCTCGATCAGAAAGAAGAGCCATAGGTAAATATTTTTGTTTCAAGAACATACGCACATACAAATATTTTTGTTTCAAGAAATATTTTTGTTTCAAGAACATACGCACATACATAAGCTAGGGCTCTTCAGAAAGAAGAGCCCTAGCTAAATATTCTTATTTTGGCAGCATACGGGCATATATAAGGGTTCGTTTGAAAGGTTTTAAGTCTCGACCGGAAAGAAGAACCACAGCGAAATATTTTTGTTTCGACAACATATTCGCATACATAAAGCTTTTGTTCAGATAGTTTTATGTCTGAAAGAAGAGCTATAGGTAAAAAAATTTGGTTTCAGCCACATACGTACATACATAAAGGGTTGGTTCAGAGAGTTTTAAATCCGATCAGAAAGAAGAGCCCTAGCTGAATATTTTGGTTTCGGCAACATACGCACATACATAAAGGGGTCGTTCAGAAATTATTAAGTCATGATCAGAAAGAAGAACTATTGCGAAATATTTTTGGTTTTGGCATTATACATACGTAAAGTGGTCGTTCAAAAAGTTTTAAGTCTCAACCAGAAAGAAGAGCCAGAGTGAAATATTTTAGTTTTGGCAACATGCATGCATTCATACATATATAAAGGGCTCGTTGAGAAAGTTTAAATATCGATCAGAAATATGCATACATGCATACATACATACAAAAAGGGTCGTTCATAGGTTTTTAGTCTTAATCAGAAATAAGAATCATAGCGAAATATTTTTGTTTCAGCAACATACGCACATACATAAAGGGGTCGTTCAAAAAGTTTTAAGTCTCGACCACAAAGAAGAGCCAGAGCTAAATACTTTTGGTTTTGGCAACATACATACATACAGGGTTCATTCAGAAAGATTAAAGTCTCGATCGGCAACATACATGCATACATATATACATAAAATGGTCGTTCAGAAAGTTTTAAGTTTAGATCATAAAGACGAACCATAGTTAAATATTTTTGTTTTGTTAACATACATAAAGGGGTCGTTCAGAAAGTTTTAAGTTTAGATCATAAAGACGAACCATAGTTAAATATTTTTCTTTTGTAAACATACATAAAGGGGTCGTTCAGAAAGTTTTAAGTTTAGATCATAAAGACGAACCATAGCTTAATATTTTTCTTTTGTAAACATACAGAAAGGGGTCGTTCAGAAAGTTTTAAATCTCGACCAGAAAATAGTCATCGCTAAATATTTTTTTTTTATTTTGCCAAAAAACTATTACTTTCTTTTAAACTAAAAAAAAAAAAAAATATTTCAGGTCCCCGTCTTTATTTCTGTGCAGTTGAGACCTATGTAAATGTGAGAGAGGTTAGCGACAAACGTAAAAATGAACAAAACAGCGTCATAAAGTATCTTTAAATAAAACGAAATCCATTTACGCATGGTTCAGATACTTGCTGAGGACTCAGCGTGAAGAAGGCGTAAAGAATTACGCCCTGGATCAAGTCATTAACAACCTCAATCATTTATAAAGAAGCAGATATCAATTACCGTATGGTTATAGATAATAGATGACTTGTTGCTCAGCAGTAATTCTGGTTTGATCCACATATAGATCTTTGGAATGAGCAATCTGTCTTCAATATGGATCCTAAGTGTTGTATCATGGTAAGAAAATGATACACAGTGAAATAGAGCTGATTATTTACTTACTCTTGTTCAACGCTTTGTCGGGTGTTGCAGCCAGGACTTGTTCAATATTGCTCGCAACATTCTTGTGTAATTGCCGCCCAGCTTCTTCTCCAGCCGTTTTGTTAGCGTCCCATTGATGCATCCATACAACAGTATCGACACGACCGCTGGCGGCAACACCCCACAAAGCACCAACTATACGGCCACCTGCCTCCCATCACAAAAACTATCCAAGTTAGACGAACCAGACATGCAGGACACTGCTGAGGCAGGGACGAGCTCATAAGTGATGAACTCCTATGGACCCCAACATATGGCCGAGCAAAAGCAGGACGACCTGCTCGAACATACATACAGCAGCTATGTGAGGATACGGGATTTAGTCCTGAAGACCTGCCAGAGGCAATGAGTGATAGGGAGAAGTGGCGAGAGCGGGTCAAAGATATCTGTGCAAGCGGCACAACATGATGATGATGATTTACAAACTCAAGTGGTACAGTCCGACTAGTATTATATGAGGATCATTAAATAAATTTCCAGACTTATTTGTATGGGCACTTTTATTGATAGTACACACATGAAACTCTAGTCCCCTTCGAAGTAATCTCTTTCGGCTGCAATGCACTTGTTGTACTGTTCAAACAACTTCTGGAAGACCCTTTGGAAGTCATCTTGTGTTAGCGTGTCAATGACCTTCGTCACAGCCTCTTTCATCTCCTCAATTGTCACATAACGACAGCCTCTGAGCTTAGGGATAAACTAAAAGTCAGTGGGAGTAAGGTCTGGACAATAGGGAGGGTGAAGAACTGTCTTGATGCCCATCTTGGTCAAATAGTCTGTGACAACGATGGAGTTGTAGACTGGTGTATTGTCCTGGTGGAAATGCCACTGACCCAATTTGCAGAGTGCTGGCCTCTTCCCTAGGAATCGCTTCTTGAACTCCCTTAAAACCTCAACATAGTAACCCTAACCCTAACCCTTTGGCCAATCAACTCTGGTGTGTCGACTTCCTTACTCCTCCTACACCTCTCATCATCCCTCACAAACTCCCTGCCCTCCTTGAATCTCTTATGCCACTCAAAAACTGATGTTCGATTCATGTAATATGGTTGAAAAGCAGTCTGAAGAATTCCATACGTTTCTGTGGCATTTTTCCAAGTTTAAAACAGAATTTTATTGCATATCGTTCTTCTAAAGTGACCTCCCGTCCAGATTGCATTTTTTAAATTCACCAGCTGTGACAATCAGGTTTTAGTAGGGTGTATTCCAATTGTTGCTGTAGTTGTTCATTTGAACCTGAAATTATAAAAATTGGTCAGTCATCTCAAAAAATATATAGCAATAACATAGTCAATTTTCAAGAGTCTACGACGATTGTAAGTACCTGTACAAAAACAAGTCTGGAAACTTATTGAAGGCACCACGTAAATCTCGCGCTGTTGGTGTTACGTCCGAAATTGGTCTTACAACTAACCAACGTCCTTTCAGTGCTATCTCTCAGCTTATCTTTCTGCTTCTGCTTTTGTTCAGAAACACGGCGTCTTTATACTTCCGTGATACCGGAAGTCATTTGATACGGGGCATTATACAACACTATGAGTGTTTAGATCAGAGGACAATCTGAAAACTACCGACATCTCCCAGATAATTCTGACTGGCTTCCAGGCTCACCCTCAGAATTTCCACAGTCATCATCATCATCATCATGTCGCACTATTAGCACAGATATTTCTGACCCTCTCTCGCCACCCCTCCCCATCGTCCATTGCTTTTGGCAGGTCTTCCGGGATACATCCAGTCTCTTTACAGAGCTGCTGTATGTATGTTTGAGCTGGACGTCCTGCCTTTGCTGGTCCCTGTGAAGGGGTCCACAAGAGTACATCACTTACGAGCTCGTCCCTGGGAAAACCTGGGTTCATCACATTGAATCTGAATTAACACCCTGGTTTTCCATCTACGAAGAAATTAAAGGTAGCAGCATCAGTTGAGAAGGAGATTACTTCTGTTTTTTTTTTGTTTTTTTTTAAATATATTTGTATTTTTTTAATCATTCTATTCTAAAAGCGGAATAATTATAAACTACTAGGAAAAAGAAAAAAAAAACAATTATGGATCACAATTAAGACAACCAACGGAAGCAATCAATTTGAAAAAAGTAAGCTCTTACTCCAGGATAACGTGTCCGTTCACACTACCCACGATGCAGTAGCTGAAGTAGCCAATTACGTCTTAGAATTTCTATCCCGTCTCTCTTATTCACCAGACTTACCTCCATCTGACTTCTTCCTGTTTCCTAAACTCAAAATCCAAATGAGTATCACAACTTTCGACCACTATTATCCGACGAGGTGTTCCCAGAGGTCTAATGGTTAAGATGCTGGACTGCAGAATTATAGTACGCAAGTTCGAAGTCCACTCGCGTTATTACGTTCCCTTTAGGACTAATACCCTTGGGAAAGGTAAGAACCACCTTATTCTCTCAACTATGGGTTAAATAGTAACACTACTCTTCTTTCATTGCCCAGTCGGCCGGGGCTGTAGAATACACAGATTGCACTTCTGCAGAGGGGTAAGACCTCCCAATGAGCGTGCTGGATATGACACAAAACAGTCTGAGGGTGAGGTTCCAGTAATGCTTGGACTTTGGGGAATACGTAGCGCCCCTTCATTGCCATTGCTCCAGGGTCCACTCTGATAGGGCCCTATCTATGAGTTAAATAGAACTAACTACATACTAATGCTAAACTGAATTGTTTGACTAAACGGAATAATTTGAAATAGAAATGTTTTTGACAATTTAACTGTGTACTCGTGCTAAATTGAAGTGTTTGAATTAGAATTTTATTCACATGAACATGGATTTGGCGTTAAATTATCTACAAAAGTACATATGCCATAAAAAACCCCAAACAACCAACCAACCCTTCTTTCAGAAGGATACAATTAAAGAAAGAAACGGAATCATATATATATATATATATATATATACTTACATTTATATTATTTTATTGTATTTGTTTAGAGGGCTACTGGAATGCAAAATAATTAATCGGGTCTAATTAATTTCGAAATAAAAACTTCATCATCGGAGGGTTTTTTTTTATATAAACTCGGTGTGGCATGTCCAAACGTTTTTGGTCGTTGTAAATATAGTGTCGATTGGGGTGTTAGATTGCTATATTGGGTGCTGTAACCATCGTGCCACGTGCGGTATTTAAACGCCATGCGAAAGAGACGTGACTTCACTTGTTTTTCGCTTGTTCGCGGAAGCTTTGCGACGGGCACGCACGTGTTGGGGAGCGCAGATAGAAAAGCCAGAATAGAAAGAATGTGTATCTCTCTCGTTATGTCGAAGAACCTTTTAAACCCAAAGGTAATAAATCTTTCGTACCTGAACTAAGAACTCCTTAGTGTTTTTCGTGTTTCGAGATTCCTATGTTCTATGTATATATGTTATGAACATTCTATGTACGAAGTGGGGTGGGGACAGATGAAAAAGCCAGAATAGAAAGAATGTGTTCCCTCTCCTTATGTCGAAGAACCTTTTAACTCAAAGGTAATAAAACGTTTCGTACCTGAACTAAGAACTCCTTAGTGTTTTTCGTGTTTCGAGATTCCTATGTTCTATGTATATATTTTATGAACATACTATGTACGTTTCACGTAGCCGTATATGGTTATGGTACAATCTTTAACAGATATACAGGATGTTTTAGAAAAAATTTTTTTTTTAAATGTGTCTCAGAAACTTTTATTTTATTTTTATTATGTATTAACTTGACAGATTTTCGTTCAAATAATCTTGAATCTTAACTGCATGTGTAGAAATGTAACATAACCATACATGAATATGTGAAACGTACATAGAATGTTCATAACATATATATATATATATATATATATATACATAGCACATTGGAATCCCGAGACACTTACGGTTTCTTAGTTCAGGTACGAAATCTTTTATTACCTTTGTGTTAAAGGTTTCGACATAAGGAGAGAGGTATAATCTTTCTATGCTGGCTTTTCCATCTGCCCCACTCAACACGTGTGGCACCCGCCACAAGGCCACTGCGAGCTAGCGAAAGTCACCCTTCTTCTTAGGACTGCAAGACTCAACTAACTGACTTTTTCAAAACTCACAAAATCCTCCGCGCACGCTTCCGGTGCATGACGTCATTCACATCCCCTATCTGGGATTTTTATTTTGACATCTGGGAACGACACATCCTCCCCGCGTGCGCGCGTCAACACCTGTGCTTAAGGATCCACCTAACGAAAGGTTCTCAGCCTAACTAAACTCAAAGGCAATAAAACGAAATCTTTAGGCCATTATATTACAGAAACAATTCATAATACTCGGTTAGATGTTTAGACGCCTTCTTTTTTTCCATATAACCGGATTTCTTTATCCGAAGATGTAATATAATAGCCGAGGGATTTCGGTTCATGCCTTTGGGGTTAGTTAGGCTGAGAACCTTTCGGTTCAGCGCATGGGTTAGTTAGGTGCAACCTTGATGCAGGTGATAACGCGTGGGCGCGCAAAGAGCTGACATGTCACTCAGAGATGTCACCCTAGCCTGAGATGATGAAACGAGTGACAAAGTGCGGGTGACGTCACGCACCGGAAGTGTGCAGAAGATTTTGAGGATTTCGAAGAAGGTTAGAGAGTTGAAACTAAATGCCAAACGAGATGATCGACTTTCAGGCTCGCAGCGGCGAGACGAATTTGCGCGCCATGGGTGCCGCACGAGATAAGGGCCAGATGAAGAAGCCAGCATAAAAAGATTGTGCCTCTCTCCTTATGTTGAAACCTTTAACTCAAAAGTAATAAAAAGGTTTCGTACCTGAATAAGAAGTCGTTACGTGACAAAACAGTTCTATATTGAACAACTCAGTTTAGTGTAAGTACAGTTTCCATGTCAAAAAACAGTTCCATTTCAAATAATTCAGTTTAGCATAATCACGCAGTTTAAATGTAAGTATGGGTTATTGTGAAAAACATTTCTATTTCAAGCTATTCCCTTTAGTCGAACAATTCAGTTTAGTACAAGTATGCTGTTAGTTTTATTTAACCAATAGATAGGGCTCAATCAGGTGCTACCACGTCGGAACACAGAGGACCTAGGGGCAATGGCAATGAAGGAGTACTCCGCATTCCCCAATGCTCCAGCATCACTGAAACCCCACTATCAGATTGCTTTGTGTCATATCCAGGACACTCGTGACGGTGGGGTGTCTTACCCCGCTGCAGAGGTGCAGTCAGTGTATTCTACAGCCCGAGGCGACTGGGCCACCAGGACACTCATTGGGTGGGTGTTTTACCTCTCTTCAGAGGTGCAGTCGGTGTATTTTGCAGCCCCAGGTGACTGGGGCACTAGGACACTCATTGGGGCGGGGTTCTTACCTCTCTTCACAGGTGCAGTCGGTGTATATACAGCCCCAGCCGACTAGGCCACTAGGACACTCATTGGGGTGGGGGTCTTACCTCTCCACAGAGGTGCAGTCGGTGTATTCTACAGCCCCAGCCCTGGGCAAAAGTTAGATTATAAAAAAGATACTAACTTTTTAAAACAGTCTGTATTTAATGCATTAATAGGACCCTCTCATATACTACCATTGTATCATGGTCATGATATGGCTATGTGTGAAACGTACATAGAATGTTCATACCATATATATATATATATATATATATATATAACATAGGAATCCCGAAACAAGAAAAACACGTAACGACTTCTTAGTTCAGGTTCAAAACATTTTATTACCTTTGAGTTTAAAGGTTCTTCGACATAAGGAGAAATATACACTTTCTTTCTATTCTGGCTTTTCCATCTGCCCCTAATCTCGTGCGGCGCCCGTAGCGCGCAAATTCGTCTGGCATCTGCGAGCCCCGAAAGGTGACCCTTCTCGTTCGGTGTCTAGTTCTCAACTCAACTGACTTTTTCCAAATCCCCCCAAATCCTCCGTGCATGCTTCCGGTGCATGACGTCATTCACATCCCCTGGTCCTGGGATTTTTATTTTGACATCTGTGAACGACACATCCTCCCCGGGTGCGCGTTAACATCTGCGCTCAAGTTTGCATCTAACTAACCCATGTGCTGAGCCGAAAGGTTCTCAGCCTAACTAAACCCCAAGGCAAGACATATAAAACGAAATCCCTCGGCCATTAATATTATACGATTCTGGTCCAGAATGTACTTGAGAGTAATGGCAAAGTAGGTGGGGATTCAAAATTTTTCAGGTTTCTAAAACCGGAGCCTTACCATTAGAGGAAGTTTAATGTGTATATTCAAATAAATATTCAAATAAATATTAAGTAATTGTTGTAATGATTAAAGGTCAGTTTTGAATAACTATTATTTGGCTTATTTTTTAAACGAAAAAGTAAAAGGAATTTAAAAACAAAGGATAATAAAATATATAATTAAAGAATGTCTGTATTAATTTAGTTTGATTTCTTTGTTATTTAAACACAATTATCGGCGAAATCGAAACGACTGCTGCTTGAAGCTATAGTTTTCCGCTATTTAACAACAATTTTTCTCCGTTGTGGATTTTACGTTGAGTAGAGACGAAGCGGAAAATAATCGTTTTGTCATTTGGTTAGCCTTCAGCTGAAATGGAGTCGAAAGAAAGAATATCTAGTTTGTCAGCTTATTTTGTCTTTTCGATCTGGAAAGCGATGAAACATAAAAAAAATAGGATTGAAATTAAATATATTCACATATTTACAATGAATGTATTCGCATGAGCAAATAGTCTCTTAGGATAATGTAGTCTGGTGCGTGGTCACAATACTAGGAGGGGTCTGGTTAGAATATAATCGATTCGTTAAAATTACTCTAGCCGTCGAGTAAACTATATTTCGACAACCGTGCATCATTCTATCTCAGTCTATTCATATCAATCACAATCTGTTCATATCTATTCATTTAAGTTTGATCCTATCTATCTATCTATCTATCTCAACCCCTCTGCTCGGGCAGGATATGACACGAGGTCAATTCTTAAGCAAAGTATAACAGGTTTGAATTCAGAGTTTTCCTTCTCCTTGACTAGTTGCCTCGCCTAGGCTAAAGAACACAGTCTGCCCTACTATTTACCCATAGCTGGAGTGAGAATAATTGGATTCATACCATTTCCAAGGGTATTAGTGTTATGTGAAATGTAATCAACCTCGTCCAGGATTTGAACTCGTATCGCCGTGTCCATTTCCTACAACGATAACTATTACACTATCGGCACCTCCTATCTATCTATCTATCTATCTATCTATCTATCTATCACAGTCTGTTCATATCAACAGCTTAATACTGTCATCTGCTGATTCATGCAGAAATATACATATATATGCTTGATACATACCGACGCAATGATAACAGACGCAGTAATAAACGACGCAAGAAGGAAAACGCAGGAAGACTTCTTTACAAATATATTTACCTCTCACTTTATTGCAAGGGTTCGAAAGGGTTGTT
The DNA here is from genome assembly GCA_963585895.1 of Sepioteuthis lessoniana. Lineage (NCBI taxonomy): Eukaryota > Metazoa > Mollusca > Cephalopoda > Myopsida > Loliginidae > Sepioteuthis > Sepioteuthis lessoniana. The sequence goes on along the minus strand of CAUZXS010004522.1, from coordinate 42,510 downwards.
CAAGGTTTGCATGTGAGAGGGTGCTGGAGACCGAACATAAACTTCATATTTTGACCCCACTGTTATGACCGTCACGTTGTGTCTTTCTTGATCTCCTGATGCTCAACCGGGGCCGTGGAGTCCACTCTGCTGGATGCTGGCTTCCTTTATTGCATCTTATCAGCATCTTCTCTGGACCCCAGCTCATCAGGACTTCAAGCCCCATCGGCCTGGTGTGCCTTTCCGTACCACATCTCGTCTCTAACTCTCTGGAATTCTACTAGCAACTGCTTTGGCACCCCACTCAACTCAACTATATAATAATTCAACGCCCACACGATCGCCAACTGGATCTTTGAAATCGAATGTTTAATCATCATTAAGCGGAAATAACTGTCATGGAGTTCACAGGTCACTCTCTTCCGGTGCATCACTGTAGTGGCACCGAGGGACCTTCACCTTGTCCCATGTTATAAGCCTTAATTCGCCCACGCGATCTCATTCGATTACTGGCCATTGGAATGTGTCACTTCCTTCCGGTGCATCACCTTGGAATAGCATTTTTGGGTCGGGTCGAAGGTCAAAATATAACAATACTTGTACCTTGTTATGGTTAACGGAATTAGAATAATTTACCATGTGGACTGAATAAAAGGTGTGATAATACGCCCGCTGGCCGAGCCCCACAATCTCGGCCTCCCAAACCACTCAGGGCCATCCGATCGTCTTGTGATTTTTTTTATTTCCGGCCAGGGGCATTTCACATTTCTTTACAAACACACAAAACATAACATACACAGTTGAGAGGTGGAAGAAAAGAAGAACAAACAAGCACGGTCTGTTTGTTCCAAGCGCAAGAAGGTAAAAGTTTGTAATACTTTTGTGTAGCTTTCTGTGCATCTGTGAACTATCACGAGCGTGAATTCGAGCGAAATTCCCCCAAAGCCACCAGAAACACAGACACATCCTCTCACTTTGGCGAACCCGGCCTCTGAGTCCACAGACCGTAGACCCTGCTCTCTTCTCTTGACTGCCCTCTTTTGTTGACTGCCATTAACTGCTCTCTCCTGCTGACTGTTTTCTTCTGCTCTCTCTGGGACCTTGCTTTCCCTCGTCTTCTTCCAGTCTCGTTCGCAAGCTCTTTGTGTGGATTTCGCGCCAAAACAGACAAAGGAATCTGACTAGCACTCACCCACACCTTTAGAAACGAATGCCCAACACCGTGCCACAGAGGTTTTTGTTCGAAGTTCTGTGTTGGCTTACGAATTCGACCATTTTAAGAAGGCCGAAGGACGCATTAGCTGAAACGTTTTGAATATAAATATAAAGACTAAAAAGTGATATTTCATATCATATAATTGTGATTATTATTGAAACCATTATCAATAGATCGGTGTAGTTCCTGGAAACCATAAAATTGTATTAAAAAGCTATATTTCCAGGCAGCTGTCGTATCGATATTGCTGTACGGATGCACTACATGGACGCTAACAAGACGGCTGGAAAAAAAACTAGGTGGCAATTACACAAGAATGCTGCGAGCAATATTGAACAAGTCCTGGCGGCAACACCCCAAAATGCACCAACTATACAGACACCTGCCTCCTATCACGAAAACTATCCAAGTTAGACGAGACCAGACATACAGGACACTGCTGGAGAAGCAGGGACGAGCTCATAAGTGATGTACTCCTATGGACCCTCACATATGGCCGGTAAAAAGCAGGACGACCAGCTCGAACATACATTCAGCAGCTATGTTATGATACGGAATGTAGCCCTGAAGACCTACCTGAGGCGATGAATGATAGGGAGAGGTGGCGAGAGAGGGTCAGGGATATCCGTGCTAGTGGCACGGCATGATGATGATGAGGAGGAGGAGGAGAATTGTGATTATGAAACCATTATTGATGAAACCATTATTAATGATTGTATAGTTCCTTGAAACCATAAAATTGTATTAAAAAGCGATATTTCATATCATATAATTGTGTGCAAACAACCCAAGAAACAAACCAGAAGAAAGTAAATATAAAGTAAAATGTACACAATTCCCTTGCTTCTATGCATAAAATAATCCATGACAGGTTGACAAGCCATGTTCATCTACCAATCACTCAAGCCATTTGATAGACAGCCCAGTTGGCAGGGGCAATAGAATACACTGACTGTATCTCAGCAGATTAGTAAGACCCCTCACCCCCAATGCATATCCTGGATATGACATTAAACAATCTGATGGTGTCACCCCGTTCCGTCATTTCGGGCTATTGTGACATCTCTGAGTAGCACTTCCGCCCCGCACGCGCGTTACTACCTACATCAAGGTTTTCACCCAACTAACCCAAGTGCTGAGCCGAAAGGTTCTCAGCCTAACTAAACTCAAAGGCGTGAACCGAAATCCCTTGGCCATTACGTTATACCTCGACTATGTTGACATCTTCGTTTCATAATTGATAACTCTAAATTACTGTAGTAATTATAATAATTTCATTAACAATTTGGTCACTGCGAGGTAAAATTATTTATGAACGTGGTTAACAGAACATTTTTAGTGGGGGTTTCATTCTCTACAAAGAGAATGAAAGCGTTTGTGGTGCTATCGAGTTGAAACCCTACTTGAAGCTGTTTGCATTTCCTATAGTGTTTATACCTTTGCGAATGGTATGAATCCTACTATTATTCATTCGGTTACGAGTTAATAATACGGGTCTAAGCTCTTTAGACTAAATATTGCAACAAGTCTAGGAGAAGGAAAAGGCTAAATTAAAACCTCTTAAACTGCGCTTTAAAAAAACTGACCTTATATCGAATCATGTGCAGACCGGATGGGTTTGGTAAATACTTAATGTTAGTCCTAGGTTAAACTAATCTAATCCGAGTGAATTAAGATTTCAAACATAACTCTTAAATAGAAAGAGATTAAGATAATTCTCAGTCTCGCCTAAAAAGAAAAACTTCAGCTGAAGTTCTTTTTGTTTGGTTTGGATTGATTTTATGGCATATCAATCATGTAGGTTATTTAATGCCAAATTCATTTTCATCCATATAAGCAGTTTTATTTTCTAATAAAAATCTGTTCAGTGTAAGTACACAATTTAAATGTCAAAAAAAGTTTTATTTCAAACAATTCAGTTTAGCATTAGTAAGTAGTTTAAACGTTAAAAAAAAGTCTTACCTCTCTGTAGATATGCAGTCAGTAAATTCTGCAACCCCGGCTGACTGTGTTATATACTGAGCCTTGACTGAGCAATCAATCTGAGATGCACCAGTGTAAATAAGTGGAAGAAGAAGCGGAAGCAAGTGGACGTCATGAAAGTTTATAGGCAGGTTCCAGCGGCAGTTGAGTTGGTTGGTGACTAGAAGGCCAGTATGAGGGCCAGCTTGCAGACTGAGGGCTGTAGCCCTCATGGATCCACGGTTGAGCAACCCCAGCCAAGATGCGAAGAAGTGCTAAGTGGATTCTCGATGATAACACAGCGTGCTATGGTCAAGAGAAGAAGTTGGGTCACACACCACAGAAACATCAACCCTTTCGAGAATAAAATGTAAGAGATATATATTTTTATAAACAAGTGTGTTCATTCGTTCATTAAGTTCGTAAATTATGTTTGATTATGTTTCCGCTTAAATTTGTTTTACGGCTATAAAACAACTGAACCAGAAGCTTTTTGTTTTGACAGCACACAACAACTTCTAATAAAACAAGAAAAACTAATTCAGATATCTGTCTAAAATTCTATGCAGTAGAGGTCCATTCAAAGTGATTGGTATAGGACAAATGTAAAACTTGACAAAACAGTCAAAGCAGTTAGAAAATATTTGCAAAAGAAAGATGTCACACAGAGAAATCCTGGAGGGCATCGTAAAGATATTTACAGACGACTCCTCTACCTATGGAACTGCGAAGAAATGAGCTGCCGAATTTGAGCAAAGAAAGGAGAGCACAGAATATTACCTTCAATCAGTCAATCGAAAAACTTTAACCCTTAATGAAAAAGATGATGCCATCAACTGAATGGCTTGGAATGACAGACGAACTTACTGTCCAGCAGATAGTTGAGTCTATGGGTTTTGGTTTCGTTTGGTTTAGTTTTATAGCACCTTAACCATTGTTGGTTATTTGATGCCAAATTCATCTTTATACATATAAACAGTTCTGTCATAAACAGTTTAGTTTAGTATAAGTACACAGTTTAAATTCGGAAAGATCTATTTCAAGCTATTCAGTTTAGTCAAAGTTAAATGGTTCTAAGTATTGCTATGTATCACTAAAAATTTGATCAAATATCAGGCATTTTCTACACACAGGTAAATATAAAAAACTGTTCTATTTCAAAGAAATTCGGTTTAGTATAAGCACATAGTTTAGTTCTATTTGACCCGTAGATAGGGCCCTATCTGGTGTTATCACTCCGGGCCTGAGTGGAGCTAGGTGCGAAAGCAATAAAGAAGTACGTGCATTCCTCAAAGCTCCAGCTTTTGTGGAGCCTCACCATCAGATTGTTTAATGTCATATACAGGACACTCGTTGGGAGAGTTTTACCCCTCTGCAGAGATGCAGTCGGTGTATTCTGCGGCCCCAGCTGACTGGGCCATAAGCTATTTAGTAAAAGTTTCAAGTAATTCAGTTTAGTATGAGTAAAGTTTTTGGTTTACAAACAATAAAATCTCAAAACAGTTCTATTTCAAACAATTCAGTTTAGCGTAAGTACGCAGATTAAATGCCAAAACAGTTATTGCTCAAACAATTCAGTTTAGCATTAGTACATAGTTTAGGTCCATTTGACACTTAGATAGGACCCTATCTGGTGCTACCAGAGTGGACCTAGGAGCGATGGCAATGAAGGGGTAATCTGCATTCCCCAAAGCTTCAGTATTACTGGAACCTAACCATCAGATTGTTTAGTGCCATATCCAGGATACACGTCTTGCCTCCCTGCAGAGAAGCTGTGGTGTAATCTACAACTCCAGCTGATTGGGCAAATTAGTTCAGGCTCAAGGGTCTGGGAGTTTAAGAATCTGTCTGCCAGATTGGTCTAAGAATACTTACGCCAAAGCAAAATCTAAAAAGAGTTGACATTTCCAGTTCTTATTCTCCACCGAATCAAAAATTTCAATGTGGTAGCATCTATTGGCCAGGTTATAGTATCTTGGTTTCCTTTTTTTTTTTTTTTTTTTTTTTGAAGGCGTAATCATGATACTCAACCGGGAAAATGGAAAACTATTAATGGATACTATCAGAATAAAAACAACTGGAGAAATCAATGAAGTCCAAATGCAGAGGGTAGGTGTGCTCTTACTTCAGGATAACGAGCCCGTTTTCACAGCTCAGGTTACGTGTTGCTGAAGCAGTCAATGATAACTATGAACAACTACCCCATCACCCTAGATCCATCTGATTTCATTGTATTCTAAACTCAACCCTCGACTGGGTCGTCAGAATATCAAAAATCCTTTTGTCATTGGTGCTTTAGAGGACATCTTGGAGGACTAGGATTCCACTTTCTTCTGTGATGGGATTACAATGCTTCAGCATCATTAGACTAAGTGTATTGATGTCAAATTAAAAAAACCTCCCTTATTTTTCCAAGTCCTTCTGAGTGGGGATTTCATTTTTTTTTTATGATTCTCGTGCAGGATATCAAAAAATAGATGCAGCCTATTAATATGATAATAATTTATTACCGAGACGAGAACAATGGCTGCCATTTGGAACACATCTTGTAAAAAAATGCATCCATTCAGACATAGACATAAATGTTTTCTTTAAATGTTATTATGTAATATAATGGCCAAGGGATTTCGTTTTATATATCTTGCCTTTCGGTTTAATTAGGCTGAGAACCTTTCGGCTTAGCCCATGGGTTAATTAGGCGCAAACTTGAGCGCAGGTGTTAATGCGCGAGCGGGGTGGATGTGTCATTCACAGATGGCAAAATAAAAATCCCAGGACGAGGGAATGTGAATGACGTCATGTACCGCAAATGTGTGCAGAGGATTTTGTGTGATTTGAAAAAAGTCAGTTAGATGAGAACTAGACGCCTATCGAGAAGGGTCGACTTTCGGGGCTCGCAGAGGCCAGACGAATTTGCGCGCTACGGGCGCCGCACGAGATAGGAGGCAGATGGAAAAGCCAGAATAGAGAGAATGTGTATCTCTCTCCTTATGTCGAAGAACCTTTAAACTCAAAGGTAATAAAACGTTTCGTACCTGAACTAAGAAGTCATAAGTGTTTTTCGTGTTTCGAGATTCCTATGTTCTATGTATATATGTTATGAACATTCTATGTACGAGATGGGGGGCAGATGAAAAAGCCAGAATAGAAAGAATGTGTATCTCTCTCCTGATGTCGAAGAACCTTTAAACTCAAAGGTAATAAAACGTTTCGTACCTGAACTAAGAAGTCATAAGAGTTTTTCATGTTTCGAGATTCCTATGTTCTATGTAAATATGTTATGAACATTCTATGTATGAGATGGGGGGCAGATGAAAAAGCCAGAATAGAAAGAATGTGTATCTCTCTCCTGATGTCGAAGAACCTTTAAACTCAAAGGTAATAAAACGTTTCGTACCTGAACTAAGAAGTCATAAGTGTTTTTCGTGTTTCGAGATTCCTATGTTCTATGTATATATGTTATGAACATTCTATGTACGAAATGGGGGGCAGATGAAAAAGCCAGAATAGAATGTGTATCTCTCTCCTGATGTTGAAGAATGTTTAAACTCAAAGGTAATAAAAAGTTTCGAACCTGAACTAAGAAGTCATAAGTGTTTTTCGTGTTTCGAGATTCCTATGTTCTGTGTATATATGTTATGAACATTCTAATGTACGTTTCACACCTATTCATATCTGGCTATGGTAGACTTTTCATTACACCACGGGGTGTAATGGTTTAACTACTGCTCTGCCACCTCGAAGGAAGCTCATTCGAAATCGTGTGCTACGGGGGCGCTGCACGAGATGGGGGGCGGGGCAGATGGAAAAGCCAGAATAGAAAGAATGTGTATCCCTCTCCTTATGTCGAAGAACCTTTTAACTCAAAGGTAATAAAACGTTTCGTACCTGAACTAAGTACAGGTTAGTGTTTTTCGTGTTTTGAGATTCCTATGTTCTATGTATATATTTTATGAACATTCTATGTACGTTTCACGTAGCCGTATATGGTTATGGTATAATTTTTAACAGATCTACTGGATGTTTTAGGAAATTTATTTTTATTTGAGATGTGTTTCAGAAACTTTGATTTTATTTTATTATGTATTAACTTGACAGATTTTCGTTCAAATAATCTTGAATCTTAACTGCATGTGTAGAAATGTAACATAACCATACATGAATATGTGAAACGTACATAGAATGTTCATAACATATATATATATATATATATAGCACATAGGAATCCCGAGACACTTACGGTTTCTTAGTTCAGGTACGAAACCTTTTATTACCTTTGTGTTAAAGGTTTCGACATAAGGAGAGAGGTGCAATCTTTCTATGCTGGCTTTTCCATCTGCCCCACCCAACACGTGTGGCACCCGCCACAAGGCCACTGCGAGCTAGCGAAAGTCACCCTTCTTCTTAGGACTGCAAGACTCAACTAACTGACTTTTTCAAAACTCACAAAATCCTCCGCGCACGCTTCCGGTGCATGACGTCATTCACATCCCCTATCTGGGATTTTTATTTTGACATCTAGGAACGACACATCCTCCCCGTGTGCGCGCGTCAACACCTGCGCTCAAGTTTGCACCTAAGTGTTTTTCGTGTTTCGGGATTCCTATGTTCTATGTATATATGTAATGAACATTCTATGTACGTTTCACATATTCATGGCTATGTTACAATTATATTAGCGTCCAGTGTATGAAATATTTTGTGTGTGTGTGTGTTTCTTTTCTCAGTAATAACTCATCATATCAATGGGTTGCATCTATTTTGAGACAATTTTGAATGATTTTTTCTCTGAATAAGTGAGGCAAAATATTTGTCCTCTCTTGTCCAAGTGGTGGGATGTCCTTGTGACGTAATGGTTTAACCGGTGGGCTGCGAAATCGTCTTAAGCGAGATCTAACTCTAGTCGCACTATTACGTACACTTTCAGACAATTACCTTCGGGGAAAGATATAAACCCCCTATTCCTCCCAGCTATGGGTTAAATAGTACCATTACTGTTCTTCTAGGAAAATGGCTTTGGCATTGAATAACCCACAAGGTTGATATACCATTAAGAAAAAAAATCAAACCAATCCTCTCTTGAGATCGGGAATTAATAGTTGCTACACTGTACAATTCTTAGATCTGAAACAAAAAAAGAATACAACATTAATATTAGTGAAGCTATTAGCAGTTATATTGGTCCCATGTATATTAAGACACCCTGTATTTTAAAATAAACAGTCTGGAGGCAGTTGCAAACTGTTCACAAGATCAACTTGTTTCTGCAAATTGACATCTGAAGCAAAAGAAATCAGAAAACTAAAAGATTTGATTTATTAATAAATGTTTTATTGATTTTATAATATTTTTCAGTTCCTTTGATAATATTAACCTCTTTTCTAAATGCATACACTGACATTTCAAATCCAAGAAAACAGATTATATATATATATATATATATATATATATATATATGCCAAATAATAATGATAATATATGGGATACTGTACATATATATATATATATATATATATATATATATATATATATACAGAATCACATATATTATCATTATATATATATATATATATATATATATATATATATATATATATGTCAAATAATAATGATAATATATGTCATAATATATATATATATATATATAGTATCACATATTATTATTATTATTATTATTATTATTATTATTATTTTTCTGCTCCAATGAGTGAATAATAATAATGATAATAATAACAATAATAATATATATATATATATATATATATATATACAGTATCACATATATTTCCATTATTATTTGACATATATATATATATATATAATAATAATAATGATAATATATGTGATACTAAATATATATATATATATATATATATATATTTATATATATATATATAGTATCACATATATTATCATTATATATATATATATATATATATATCAAATAATAATAATAATAATATATGTGATATATATAGATATTATTATTATTATTATTATTATTATTCATTCATTCATTTATTTATCTATTTGTTCATTTTTTTCGTTGAGTTGGTTTAGGCAATAGAGAGAAAAGCCTGCATTGAAGTAGAATCTCCTAAAAGATTTTATTGAGCAAATTGAAATAATAAGTGCTCAGCCAGGAAAAACGTTCCATTAAACATAACATATTCTTGTAGTGTTTTCAAAGAAAAAGCTCATTATAATCCAGGCAAATTATGACACGTTCAATTCTCGAGTAAATTATCAAAATAAGAATATATTTATTTGTAGAGTGCTTTAAAGATTCTTTTCTTTCATTTTTTTTATTTTTTTTATTTCAAATGTTTATTTCAAAGTTCGTTTATTTTTTTAATTTTTCGAAGATTTACATCACACATTTTGAAATAGGGTAATTACACAGCCGAAGTATTTTTTAGGCTAATGAAACATGAAAATTTTTTTTTTGCAAAATACCAATATATTCTATAGTGTACACTACTCCCTGTCCAAAGCTTTTATCTTGGTAGAAATATCTACCAGAAATACAACGCTCTTAATTATTCTGTGAAATCCACCGAAATCTAAGAGGAAGAGAGTGGTTCGAAATTATAATCTACCCTCAACAATCAAAATGACGGCATTCAAGAGTTTTATATTGTGGAAACCATCAGGTTAGAAGTTCGTGAATAAGGATAGTTTGCAGAATGCTGTTTAATAACGGAGGGATTTCCCCTTTTGGCAAACGCTAAATAATTCATTAACTACAAATATTGATAAACAAAATGGATGTATGAATAATCCTGTCAAATATTCATCTATTATTCAAAACTATTTTGCATTATATATATATATATATATATATATATATATATATATATATATATATATATATAGGGAATCGGAGTAAGCGAGTTCGTACTCCAGTCGCGCTATTACGTTCACATTCGAGCAAATACCCTTGGGAAAGGTATGAACCCCCTTATCCTTCCAGCTATGGGTTAAATAGTACCACTACTGTTCTTCGAGGAGAATGGCTTTGGCATTAAATAACCTACAAAGGTTTATATACCATTAAACTAAGGAACGAGAACAAGAGCAGACAGACTTTTTCATTGTATCATAACTCTTCAGTGTGGCTAGACATGCAGGACGCTTGAAGCGAAACCTGCCCAACTTTACGTTACACTTTGTATAATATCGCTCAGCTCACAACCGAACCATGTTAGCTCGGGAATTATAAGGCTTTAAGTAGTAACTTTCATTTTGTTTACATTTATACCTTACCGGATTCCAGAGTGCTCAATGGAAGTAAATAATGAAGTATAATCCAACCATGTCTAGAAAAAAAATTGATAACAAGGTAATCCAAGCAGAAGGAGAGATTTATTGAGAAGCAAAGTCGACACTATAGCGTTTCGGTTCTAATGAACCATCATCAGGACTATGAGGGATGATATTAGTGATGTTAAATCAAAGATGGATGTTTAAAAGTACAAAATACAAAAACCTAGCGAAAATTCGTATAACAAGAAATTAAATGGACAACTTTTTTTCTTTTACAAATTTTCCCAAGGTTTTTGTATTTTGTACTTTTAAACATCCATCGTTGATTTAACATCACTAATATCATCCCTCATAGTCCTGATGATGGTTTAATAGAGCCGAAACGCTATAGTGTCACCAGTTTGCTCTCAAAAAAGCTCTCCTTCTACTTGGATTAGCTTGTTATCTATTTCTTTCCCTCTCTCTCTCTCTCTCTCTCTCTATATATATATATATATGATAAGTAAATATATATTAGTTTTTATATATATTTAGTAGCATATTTTGTTTACAAAAATCATGAAACCTGTGGACGCAGATAAGCTTCCATGATATTAAATATATATAAAAACTAATATAAATTTACTTATCATTATTATTGTTTACTCATTAGAGTTTTTCACATCGGCGTTAGCTGATGATCTTTCAGTGGAGTTTGAGTGACATCAAGTCTCCCAATCTCCAGGACTCTTCTCAGTATTCTGGTCGTTCTCAATAATGCTGACCTTAGGATGGTCTCCACTCATCTCCCAATTTCCAAGTCCTCCAGTGCTTTTAATAATCCTTTAGTCACAATTGGTTTAATTGTCACCTTCGTTTTTATCATTAAGGTTTTTAGGACTATTGTCTTCATCTTTATTGTTATTTCCACAACCTTCCGGCCTTCTTCAGGTGTTTGTTGAACTTGGGAACCTTCACGGAACTTCGAACTACGTCCTTTAGTGAAACCACGGGGGTCGCCTGTTCTGATTCCGTTTGACATAACCGGGTACAAGTGTTAAGTATTCCTGTTGTGAGGATTGAACCTGCAACCTTCAGATGATTGTCTTCTTAGAAGCTCAGGGAACCAACGCCTATAACCGTTAACGCCATGTGTTCTGCTGGACAATTCAGGGTGAATTTTTGGGTATTATAAATTTAATGTTCTTACTTTAGCTAGAATTATTAATATTATGTCTGATTTTTTTTTTACCTGAGCTCATATTCAGATTTCAGTATTTTTTATTTTTTTATTTTTTTATTTATTGTCACCTTCATGTTCCATAGTTTTTTTTTCAATTCCCTAGCAAGGCCCAGATACTTATCTTTCTTTTCACATTCTTTCAGTTTTATTCTGTGGTCAGCCGATACAGCAAAGTCGACAATTTTACAAGTTCTCTTCTTTTTATTGATTATTATTAGGTCTGGTCTTCTCACCGAGATTACGGGATAAGTGTGTATGTCAAAGCCCAATAAAATTTTTTGTGTGTCATTTTCTTGGACCGAAGCTGGGTTGTGCATATACCATTTGTCCGTATGGTCAAATTTAAACTACTTGCACATTACCCAGTGAATCACCTTGCCCACCCAATTGTGTCGAGTCTTATATTCCTTCTGCGTAAATTTGCTGCATTTGCTTATTATGTGATTGATAGTTTCATCTTTGTCACAGCATAGCCTACATTTGCTATTTTGTTGGATCTCATCTATTCTCGCATTGATATGAATGGTTCTTATAGCGTTGATTTGTGCTGCTATTAGTAGAGATTCTGTTTCTTTCTTAAGGTTTCCTTTTCTTAGCCAGATCCAGGTTTTTTTCGTGTGAGATGATGTTTATTAATCGTTTAAAAAGCCTATACGGTTGTTTTTCTTCCCATTTTTGTTTCTTAGTTATTGTCATTCTGTTGGCCATCGTGTTATCAGTATCATTTCTGATGCATGTAATGAGTGTGGTATTTTGACCTTCGACCCGGCCAAAAATGTCATTCAGAGTGATGCACCGGAAGGAAGTGACACATTCTAATGGTAGTTATGAGAGGAAATCGCGTGGGCGGAAATTGGCTGATGAAATGGGACGAGGTAAAAAGATTCCCATGGTACACTCATAGACTGATGCACCACAAGAGAGTGACCTGTGAACTGCGTGACAGTTATTTCCGCAGGATGACGATCAATCATGCCATTCCAAAGATCGAGTAGGCGATTGAGTGGGCGTTGAACTATTATATAACTCAGTCAAGACAGAAGTCAGAGTTGCAGTTGGAGTTGGAGATCGGACGGAGTTATAGACGAACTGTGGTAAGGAAAGCCACACCAAGCCGAATGGGCTCGGGGCCCCCGATTGAGTTGGGGTCCAGAGAAGTTGCTGAATAAGACGTAGTAGAGAAAGCCAGCAGAGTGAGCCCCCGGGCCTCCGGTTGAGCAGCCCTGGAGAACAAGAAAGACACAACGCTGACGGCCATAAGAGTAGGGGTCAAAATATTGCAGTTTCTGTTCGGTCTCCAACTCCCTCACACACTAAAACCTTGAATAACCTTTTCAAACGTTACAAATAAAGTGACAGGTACATATTTCTAAAAGGATATTTCGCTGATCTTTCTTCTTCGTTGTGTTGTTATGATTATGAGAATATAACAATGAGTCCTCCTTCGTGTTTTTCTATGTAGTTTTCGGGTCATTGTACCGATACGTCAACGTTGTCTTCACTGCTGTCAAGTTCTCTTGCTCCATCTTTTCCTGATATATATCGTCTGTCAACATCGTCTCTGGGATGTAATGCCTTATGCATGGTTATTAGTTTTCTTGTTCTTTGGTCCATTTGATTAAGTTAATCTCTGATCCACTTCAGAAAGTGTCCCGAATATCTAACGAGGGGTACAACCCAGGCATTTATTCCTTTGATAAGGTTTTTGCAAGATATTTTTGTCTCGAGTAGCTTCCTAGTTCTCTTGAGATATTCTTTCTAAACATTTTCTTTCATTTCCACATGCTTGATGGTGTAAGCCTCCAAGAGGCCCAAGTATTTTCAGGTTTCTTTTTCTTCGACCGTTCTAATCTTGTCTTGATTTGTTAATTCCATTCAGTCAGTTGGATGTCGTGTGTCTCTTTTCATTACAAGCATGGTATATTTATCCATGCTAAATTCCATTCCTATGTCCTGACTGTATATTCTAACTGCGTGCATCAGAGTTTCCAGTTCTTTTTCATTTTTTGCAAATAGTTTGATGTCATCCATGTACATTAAGTGATTGATCTTTTCCTGTGACCAAAATGTTTGTATCCGGCTGTGCATTTTCTGAGTATGTGGTTAAGTGGCATCATGGCAATTACGAATAGTACGCTTATTCCTCCTGCAGTCAATTCCACTCTCCAGGTTTTCATGGTTTTCTCCATAAAGTTTATGACTTCATATGATATTTTGTATATTTTGAGGCAGTTTATTTTCCATTTTTGCGGAACCACAGCATACGCGTTTTTTTTTAGTCAATCAAGGCCATAGCTAGATTTTATCGTCTGGTCTTGCTCTCGTTTAGGATGTGTTGATCTATATAAAGTAACTCTCCTGCGTCTTTGGATTCTTTGCAGCATCCTTTCCGTTCCTCAGGGAACAATCCATGGCTTGTAAGCCAGTAATAAATCTCTTCCCTTCGTTCTTCAAATTATATCGCATTTGTTCTGCCACCAACCAACGAAGTTAGATAGTGTCAACCAACATTGTTATAATATGTATATATATATATATATATATATATATACGTGGTGCATTCAATAATTTTCGAGACTTTTTAAATATGTCGTAGACTCTTTGAAATTCGGTAGGTTATTGCCATACATCTTATGAAATGACAGAATGATTTTTATGATTTCAGGTTAAATGAACAGCTACAGCAGGAATTGAAATACACCCTACTAAAACCTGATTGTCACAGCTGGTGAATTTCAAAAATCCAATTTGGACGTGAGGAAGAACGATATGCAATAAAATTCTGTTTTCAACTTGGAAAAATGCCACGGAAACGTATGGAATGCTTCAGACTGCTTTTAGACCATCTTGCATGAATCGAGCATCAGTTTTTGAGTGGCATAAGAGATTCAAGGAAGGCAGGGAGTCAGTGAGGGATGTTGAGAAGTGTTGGAGGAGTAAGGAAGTCAATACACCAGAGTTGATTAGCCAAAAGGTTATTGTTAGGGTTACTCTGTTGAGGTTTTAAGGGAGTTCAGGAAGAGATTCCGTCGGAAGAAGCCAGCACTCTTCAAATCGGGTCTGTGACATTTCCACCAGATGTGGAAACTACAACTCCATCCTTGTCACTGACTATTTGACCAAGATGGGCATCAAGACAGTTCCTCAGCCTCTCTATAGTCCAGATCTTGCTCCCTAAGGCTTTTGGTTATTCCCTAAGCTCAGAGGCTGTCGTTATGAGACATTTGAGGAGATGAATGAGGCTGTGACGAAGGTGATTGACACACTCACACAAGAGGACTTTCTTGGGGCCTTCCAGAAGTTGATAGAACGGTACAACAAGTGCATTGCAGCCGGAGGACATTACTTCGTAGGGGACTAGAGTTTCATGAGTGTACTATAAATGACAGTGCTCATACGAAATAAAAGAAAAACAAAATTTGTGATCTGAGCTTGAACAGATTTCTTAAATAAATTTTTTCGTGGATATTAAATGTAAATCATATGAAATTTACAAAAGAATATGGGATATTTTCGAAGCATGTTTTACTCGAAATCTATATCATCATCATCATCATCATCATGTCATGCTGGTAGCACGGATATCCCTGACCCTCTTTCGTCACTTTTCCCTATCGTTCATCGCCTCTGGCAGGTCTTCTGGATTACATCCCGTATCTTCACATAGTTGCTGAATGTATGTTCGTGCAGGTCGTCCTGCTTTTGCTCGGCCATATATGTGGGGGTCCATAAGAGTACATCACTTATGAGTTCGTCCCTGCTTCTCCAGCAGTGTCCTGCATATCTGGTTCGTCTAACTTGAATAGTTTTCCTGATAGGTGGCAGGTGGCCGTATAGTTGGTGTCTTGTGGGGTGTTTCCGCCAGGACTTGTTCAAGATTGCTTGCAGCATTCTTGTGTAATTGCAAGAAATATATCTACATAGTATATATATATATATATATATACTATATACTATATTTAGTATACTTTATAAAGTATATATATAGTATATACTATTTGGATTAACACGGGTTTCCTTCGACCAATCTGAATCAAAATGAAAGTTGATAGAGAGGAGACATACTGACTCTCCGGTAGTGTAAAAGTTTTCGGTTTTTTTTTAAAATGGGTTTTCAACCTTTGTAGGTTATTAAATGCCAAATCCATTCTCCAAAAGATCTGTAGTGGTACTATTTAACCCATCGCTGGGAGAAAGGGAGTTAAAACCTTTCCCAATGGAATTTGTCTGAAAGTGAACATAATAGCATGACTGGAGTTCGAACTCACTTACTATGATTTCGTAGTTCAACGTTTTAACCTTCACACCACGAGGACATTACTTTGTTTTACTTTTAAACTTCGTACTCATGCTAAAGTGAATTGCTTGAAAGAGAACTGTTTTGAATCCTAAACTGTGTACTTATGCTAATGTGAATTATCTGAAACAAAACTATTCTGACATTACGTGTGTGTATTGCCAAGTCGGCCGGGACTGTAGAATACACCGACTGCACCTCTGCAGAGTGGTAAGACCCCCACCAATGTGTGTCCTGGTTATGACACTAAGCAATCTGATGGTGAGTACCAGTGATGCTGGAGCTTAGGGAAATGTGGAGCACCCCTTCATTGCTATTGCTCCCAGGTCCACTCTGGCTCTGAATGGAATCACCCGATAGGGCCCAATCGATGGGTCAAATAGAACTAACTACATACTCGTACTGAACTTTATTGTTTGATTTAGAACTGTTTGACGAAACTGAAAACCTAGAAATAGAAATATTTTTGACAATTAAACTGTACTTATATTTAAACGGCGCGCTTATGCTAAACTGATTTGTTTGAAATGAAACTGCGCTTACACTTCACTGATTTGTTAACATAGAACTGTTTTGACATTTAACTTTGTGTAAACAAAACCTGCACTTATAATAAACTGAATTAACTGAATTAGACGTGTTTGAATAAACTGAATAGCTTGAAATAGAAACGTTTTTGACAATTAAGCAGTGTACTCATCCTAAACTGAATTGTTTGAAATAGAACTATTCGCATAGAAATGGATTTGGCGTTAAATAACTTGCAAAGGTTGATAAGTCATAAAACCTAAACAACCATCCAGCTATTCTCTTACAAATTAAATCATAAATAAAAAAATGACTTTAGGATTAGATTACCCTCAGTGGTTGATATGCCATAAAAACTAACCAACAACGTACATATTTTCCTAACCTCTCGTTATAGAATAAACCCATACGGGTTCACCTGCCCGTTAAAATCAATCACCCAATCAAACTTGGTAGATTTGACAGTTTTATTTCATCATCTTATGAACATAATATTATTCTATTTAAATTCTTACGGGGTTTTGTCGAGAAATCATTTTTAATCTAATTGAATGGCACTTAAAGATCTATTGATTATTTTTTCCTGTGTTGTTAGCGGTTATTTGAGCCGAGCAATTATTTCAACTTGAAAACTACCAAATTAGTTATGTTTAATTAAATGTGAATAATCATTTGAATAAGAAAAATAAGCTGTGATATTTTCCTTTTCAAGAATAAAATCACTCGAATTTGCTTTTTGCCATCTTTAACTTGTAAAACTAAAAAAAAAAAAAAAAAAAAAAAAGACTGTGAAACAAATACATAACAAAATATTAGTCGAAAGAAAATTTCGCACTTCTTATTATAAGATTATTTGCAATGGTTATTGTCGCAGGAAATGGACACGGCGACACGAGTTCAAATCCAGGACGAGACTGATTGCATTTCACATAGCACTAATACCCTTGGGAAAGGTAGGAATCCAATTATTCTCCCTGCATCTATGGGTAAATAGTAAGCCAGACTGGGTTCTTCAGCCTTGGTGAGTCAACTAGTCTAGGAGAAGGAAGACTCTGAACTCAAACCTGCTAAACTCCGCTTAAAAAAATTGACCTTGTGTCATATCCTGCCCGAACGGAGGGGTTGGGTAAATATGATAAAATTATAATAAAATTATTAAAAGAATACAAGAGGCTCGCTTAGTGTAACGGTTATCGTCGTAAGAAATGGAATGCGAAACGAGAGTTCAAATCCTAGAAGAAGCTATTTGCGTTTCCCTTCGCACTGATACTGTTCGAAAAGGCACGAATCCATTTGTTATACCACAGTTTTTAATAAAATGCGAAAAGTGATTTCTTTAATCTCGGTTAGGAAACCAGTCTTGGAAAAAGAAGACTTCAAATTCAAATCTGCTAAAAAATTGACCTTGTTCGTTCTACCAGAGTTGGTTGAATAGGCATATGAATAGAGTAAGATAATTTATTTAAAATTGGCAGTAACATTTAAAATGTCGGTAATCGCAAAGAATTATAAAAAGAAAGAAAGTAGGCTTGACTTGGTAAAAACTAAAAATCTTAAGTACTATACAAACAATTACTAACATTAGAATTAATACAAATCAGGATCTTATTCGGTTGTTCGGAAAATAATGTTTGATTTTAGAATAAATTTCTTTTTTCCTGAATTATGGAATTTAAACTGCGTTTTGATCAGTTGATGATTACAGAAATCTTGAACACTTTCTCTCCCTATGGAAATGAACTGATTTTCCATAAATACATATATATATAATATATCAGTTGATTTAAACACACACAGGCACACACACACACACACACACACACACACACACACACACACACACATATATATATATATATATATATATAATGAATATATATTAGATATATATATATATCTAATATACATTTGTTTGTTATTATTATAGTTATCATTCATTATTATTATATAATAGCTCTAGATATTGAGTACTCTCCATAATATATTGCACTTGGTTCGCCACAAAATCACAAAGTGATATATATATATATATATATATATAGGGGTCCGGAAATAATCTGAGATATCAGAAGAAACATTTTTTCTTGAATTACTGAATTTAAACTGTTTTAATCATACGAGATAATGATGGCTGATCATTTTGAATACTTGTGTTTTGGACTGATTTTCGATAAATTTGTAAATGTATATATATATATATATATATATATATATATATATATATATATATATTACAACGCTGGAAAAAATAAATGATAGATCTTTAAGTACAATTCAATATATATATATATATATATATATATGTGTGTGTGTGTGTGTGTGTGTGTGTGTGTGTGTATGGAAAATCACTTGATTTCGACGCGCACTAACACACACACAAACATACACACACACACACACATATATATATATATATATATATATGTATATATGAAATATTATGCGGTTCGTAAAATAATGTCCGATTTTAGATTAAATATTTTTCCTAAATTATTGAATTCAAACAATGCTGAATCAGCCAAGACATGATCCCAAAACATGTGTGCATTTCTGCCATTGATTATCAAAGTTATATAAGCTACTTCGATAAATCTCCCAAAGTTTTCAATGGTAAAAAATCCTTAAATGTGCTTTCTACTTCGTCTTTGGAACGGAATGTTTTGGGGGTGTAAAAAGTGTTTAGGTAACTGAAAAAATGATATTCGGTGGATGAGACATCACAATGGAGAAATGAGTCATTCCCTAAGTCAGTTATCAGATAGGAAATCTGAGTCTTGTAACCGTATACCGAGTAATTACTGCCTTCCATAGTTGTTGTCTATCGCACCACGTTTTTGACCAAGTGAACCTCTGGCCGGCTTGGGTAGGAATTGAAACCGCTATCTTCTGACAATGCTCACCTGGAACCGTCCCGGATTTCTGGTCTTATAATTCCAAATATTTGTTCTCCTTATCTGGTCTCCCATAGTCAGTTCCGTACCGAAATTGTTTTAATTGGAATCATTTTGAGATGAGGCTTCTTAATCTGAGAATTATCATCTTTTTTAATTCATTGCGGACTTTTTGAAACAACAAAAAACTACCAAGATGAGGACAAAAACTACCAAGATGAGGATAAAATTCAAACCGTTTATTATAAAGTCAGATTGTATTTTCCAAACAATCTTAAATAAGCTGATTGCTCTATCAAGACAAAAAATAAATAAATAAAGTTGGCAACCTTAGTCGAGGGTGAGCCGAAGGATTCCTTTTCAGTGGCTACTACACCAGGATATAGGGGAAGGTGCTATTCCATTCCCAGAATTGCTCCATTTTACCCTAGAACCTCAGCTTATAGTGCTAAGTAAGACGACATCAATTACCATTTATGGAGTCTTTGGCATGACTCGACCTGGAACTGAACTCCGGTCTCCCAGACCATTGGCAAACACTCTAATCATTAACCCAATAACCTAGTTTTAAAAAAAAATACCATTAATAAATTGAATTATCATGACCAGAAAATCTGGCAAGCACTTCCCGTGGCATGCGAAACCACTGAACAGCTGTTTCGACCATATTATGTCTCATCAGCAGTGTATACAGTGATGTCCCATACTGGAGATCGAACCAGAAAACTTAGAACGCTAAGCCGAAAGTCTATCTGTGAGCTACTGGTCCAGATTGCATAAAAGTGATCGCAAATTAACTAGTTATAGTAAATTCACTGTCAAATAACCCGATATATCTGGTAATTACATCATTATTCTTACAGACGACATGGTCACCACCAGGGCTACGCCTTCCCAAATGGATTGCAGATACGCTTCCGCGTAATCATATATATCCTCATGGACAAGGAAATATATTATTATTATTATTATTATTATTATTTACTCCTTGAGAGTTTTTCACATCAGTTTTAGCTGATGGTCTTTATCTGGATTTTGAGTGACAGCAAGTCTCCTCAAGTCTCCAGGACTCTTCTCAGTATTCTAGCCGTTCTCAATAATGTTGTAGTCTGGATTGTCTCCACACGTCCTCCTATCTTCAAGTCCTCCAGGCCCTTCAATAATTCTATGGTGACTGTACCTAAAGCACCAATCACAATTGGTATAATTGTCACCTTCATGTTCCATAGTTTTTGCAATTCCCTAGCAAGGTCGAGGTACTTATCATTCTCTTCACTTTCCTTCAGTTTTATTCTGTGGTCAGTCGGGACAGCAAAGTCGACAATTTTGCGCGTTCTCTTTTTTTTTTTTGTTGTTGATTATTATTAGGTCTTGTCTTCTGGCCGAGATTAGGTGATCCGTTTTTGTCAAAGTCCTATAGGAGTTTGTGTGTCATTTTCTCGGAGAGATGCTGGTTTGTGCATATACCATTTGTTCATATGGTCACATTTCAACTTCTTGCACATATTCCTCCAAGTTATGTCTTGTCGTAAACTCCTTCTGTGCTAATTTGCTGCATTAGCTTATTATGTGATTGGTGGTTTCGTTTCTATCACCACATAATCTACATTTGCTATTTTATTGCGTCTTATCTATTCTCGCTTTGATATGATTGGTTCTTATGGCATTTTTTGTGCTGCTATTAAGAGAAATTCTTTTTCTCTCTCAAGGTTTCCTTTTCTTTGCCATGTCAAGGTTTGTTACTATGAGATGTTATTTATTAGTCGTTTAAAATCCCATAGAGTTGTTTTACTTCCCATTTTTGTTTTCAAGTTATCTTCATTCTGTTGGTCTTCGTGTTGTCAGTGTCGTTTCTGATGGCTGTAATCAGTTCCTTTTCGTGTTTTTCTATGTAGTCCTCGAGTCGTTGTATCAAGTCGTCAACGCTGTCTTTCAATCCTGGCACGCCCTCTTCCTTTCTCTTTTCTTGATGCATGTAATCTGTCAACGTCCCCTCTGGGATGTAAGACCTTCTGTATGGTCATTAGTTTTGTTGTTCTTTGGTCCATTTGCTTAACTTCTTCTCTGGTCCATTTAAAAAAAGGGTCTCAAAAATAAAAGATGTATAATTCACTTACTGCAAATCTCCTTTGGTAAATCTCTTCTCCCGCCAGCCATAGTGGATTAAGACAAATTGAAAAAGTGTATAAATTAATAACTTCCCTCGCAGGGTATTAGTTCAAAATTGAATATAATAGCATAATTAGAGTATGAAAACAATTAAAATGATGTCTCTGTCCAATATATTATCCTCTCTGTCACGGGGGCTTCCACATAGAGAGAAAAATTATTTCTGCCCCAAATCATAGGAAAAAATTATAAAATACATTTTCGTAGCAAAGTAGATAAACTGCAAGTCGAAAGGGCATGAGAATATAAAAAATCCTATAACAGTTGTCATAGGATTTTTTTATATTCTAACGCCTTTACATAATCTATAAAAATGTATGAGGAACATTAAATAAGTTTCCAGCCTTTTTTTCATATGGGCACTTTTATTAATAGTACACACATGAAACTCTAGTCCCCTTCGAAGTAGTCTCCACCAGCTGACATGCACTTGTTGTACCGTTCCATCAACTTCTTCAAGGCCCCATGGAAGTCCTCTTGTGTGAGCGTGCCAATGACCTTCGTCACAGCGTCTTTCATCTCCTCAATTATCTCATAACGACAGCCTCTGAGCTTTGGGAATAAGCAAAAATCACAGGGAGCAAGGTCTGGACTGTAGAGAGGCTGAGGAACTGTCTTGATGCCCATCTTGGTCAAATAGTCTGTGACAAGGATGGAGCAGTGGACTGGTGCATTGTCCTGCTGGAAATGCCACTCACCCGATTTGAAGAGTGCTGGCGTCTTCCGACGGAACTTCTTCCTGAACTCCGTTAAAACCTCAACATAGTAACCCTAACCCTAACCCTTTGGCCAATCTGGTGTATTGACTTCCTTACTCCTCCATACGTTTCTGTGGCATTTTTTCCAAGTTTAAAACAGAATTTTAATGCATATCGTTCTTCTAAAGTGTCCTGACGTCCAGATTGCATTTTCTAAATTCACCAGCTGTGACAACAGGCTTTAGTAGGGTGTATTCCATTTGCTGCTGTAGCTGTTCATTTGAACATGAAATCATAGAAATTAGTCATTCATCTTATATGAAGTGTAGCAATAACATACTGGATTTTCAAGAGTCTACGACAATTCTAAAAGGTCTGGAAACTTATTGAATACACCACGTATAATCTACACAAATAGAAAAGTATTTAATGAACAAAATTCTTTCATATCAACGTCATGCAGTAGTAGAATTTGTGGTTCTGCATTAGCTGCTAAAAATTATAAATCGTAACCTGTTTGATGATTCGGCTCAAATGATGCAGGCACTATAGACCCATTTTTCATAATGGATTGAAATTTTAAGATTTGTGGGCAAAAAAAAAAAAAGTGACAAAACTAACAAAAATATCACAGCATCATGGAGAAACTAAAAAAGAATGTTTTTTAAGATATATTTAAAGTGTACACTTTAAAATTAGTATGGCAACTGCTCTCGGAGAAAGAAAACATTAAATTCAGATCTGTTAAACTCCGCTTAAAAAAGGAACTGTTCATGCAGGGACGTTTTGAAAGGAGGCACTCCTCGTAGAAAATGGACACAGTGACCTGAGTTCAAGTCATGGACGAGACTGTCAGCACTTCTTAAGGTTATTAGCGATATAGGCTATCTCTAATCCCCTTGGGAAATGTATGAATTGATCTATTCTCTCACCAGCTCTTGGGATGGCAACCAGTCTAAGAGAAGGAAAACTATGAATTCAAACCTATAAAACTCATCTAAAAATGACTATGCCACATCTTGCTCATAGGGAGTAATTGGCAAATACATGGATGTAAGTATTCATATATTGTCATCCACAGACAGGCTCTTTCGTTCTATTAGAATTCTTCAGTATGGCTAGACACGAAGGACGCCCGAAGCCGGGATCGAAACCCGTCCAACTTAACGTTAGACTTAGACCGCTCGGCCAACAAGCGTTCAACCTTGGCTAAGGGAGTTTTTAAGGTATTATGTAGCAACAGCAGCATCCGTTTGTTTTACATTTTTATACCCTATCGGCTACCAGGGTACTCAATTCTTTCGAAGAGCTTTGCATTATGCGAGCGGCGGCCGAAAATTCCTTTGCCAGAATGCTCAATCCCCTGGGGGAGCGTATATATATTGTCATCCACAGAATGTTTTGTTCTATCAGAACTCTTCAGTGTGGCTAGATACACACACACACACACACACACATATATATATATATATATATATATATATATACGTACGCTACCAGTCAAACATATTTGAAAAATGACTTTGTGTCACATCTGTCTTATAGGGAGGGATCGGCAAATACATGGATGTAAGTATTCATGTATATATATATATATATATACGCTACCAGTCAAAGATATTTGGCTACCTTCAAAATTTTTAAAATTATCATTTAAAAAAGTGCTATTTCTTACGAAATAACTTTAGCCCCACAATGGTTTTATTTAATCTACTAAACACAAGTCTTCCTGGGCCACATAAAATACAAATTAAACAAAAAAAACACATTAAAAATGTCTTAAACTTTTGATTCATCAAAATGACCCCCTTTGGCAGCTCTCACTGCTTCGCAGACTCCCGCCATTCTTTTCACAAAAGACTGGAGGTAGAGAGAAAATTGTTCTGTCCAGCTTTCCTGCAGGAGTTGCCAGAGGTGAGCCGCACTTGTGGGTTGTTTAGCTCTTACCTTTCGGTCAAGTTCATCACACATCACATCAATGAGATTCAAGTCCGCTGATTGCGCCGGCCAAGGCATACAATGAAGGACGACAGTTCATTTTTCCTTTTAATTGACATCTGGCATAGTTTAGTTGTATGGTTTGGGTCATAATCTTACATGAGTACGAGTTACGTTCTACATGGTATCACATGATGCTGCAGTATGGTGTGATAGCCAATCTGATTCAATTTGACCATTACCGAGTGCAAATCCCCGACTTAGCAATTGGCAAAAGCCCCACCTCTATAACAGATCTCCCTCCATGCTTTACGGTTGGTGTAAAGGGGGTTGCAGCTATTTCACCCAATCTTCGCCTCACACAGACCCTCCTATATGACCAAAAGATTTCGAACCTAGATTCGTCAGTCCTGAAGACTTACTTCCACTCACATATTGTCTTGTGTTTGGATGCCTTGACCCACTGGAACCTTTTGACATAGTTTTGTTTCATGAACTGTGATTTCTTGTCTGTAATTCTGCTATATAGTCCCCCACTCAGTGAATGTTAGCGTATTTTTTGTGACATTAGCTCAGTTGAACAGTGATGTTTGGAGCAGTCAGCTTTCTATCACATAAGCTGGTGACTGATTTAACTGTTATCTGTTCCTATTGCTATTGATCTTATTTGGTCCCGTTTCCTAATGTCACCTAAAAGTATAACTCATAGTACTTCTCAAGTGTTTTTTAGTACTAATGAAAAAAAGAGATCTGGTTATACTAAGGTTAAATTTACTAAGTGAGACTTGTATTTAGTATTATAAATAAAAAGAAAAAACATTGTGGTGCTTAATTTGTTTCTTAAAAATAACACTTTTAGGATGACAAATGAAGACTTTTGAGGGTGGCAAAATATTTCTATCAAGTAGTGTATGTATATACGAGGTGCATACGATAGCTTTCTTGACTTTTTTCGTATGGGCACTTTTATTGATAGTACACCCATAAAAGTCTAGTCCCCTACGAAGTAATCTTCTCCGGCTGCAATGCACTTGTTGTACCGTTCCAACAATTCCTGGAAGGCCCAGTGGAAGGCCTCTTGTGTGAGCGTGTCAATGACCTTCGTCATAGCCTCTTTCATCTCCTCAATTGTCTCATAACGACAGCTTCTGAGCTTAGGGAATAAGCAAAAGTCATAGGGAGCAAGATTTGGACTATAGGGAGGGTGAGCAACTGTCTTGATGCCCATCTTGGTCAAATAGTCTGTGACAAGGATAGAGTTATGGACTAGTGCATAGTCCATGTGCAAATGCCACTGATCCGATTTGAAGAGTGCTGGCCTCTTCCGACGGAATCGCTTCCTGAACTCCCTTAAAACCTCAACATAGTAATCCTAACCTTAACCATTTGGTCAATCAACAGTGGTGTATTGACTTCCTTGCTCTTCCCACACCTCTCATCATCCCTCTCAGTCTCCCTGCCTTCCTTGAATCTCTTGTGCCACTCAAAAACTGATGCTCGATTCCTGCAAGATGGTCGAAAAGCAGTCTGAAGCATTCCATACGTTTCTGTGGCATTTTTTCCGAGTTTAAAACAGAATTTTATTGCATATCGTTCTTCCCCACGTTCAATTTGCATTTTTGAAATTCACCAGCTGTGACAATCAGGCTTTAGTTGGGTGTATTCTATTTGCTGTAGTAGCTGTTCTTTTGAACCTGAAATCATAAAATTGGTCAGTCATCTATGATATGGTGAATTTTCAAGTGTGTACGACAATTTTAAATGCCCATACGATATCTGGAAACTTATCGTATGCACCTCGTATGTGAGTAATGTATGTGTAGAGTGCATGTGTGTAGTTTATGTGTGAAGAGTGTATGTGTGTATGTGTGTATAAGGACACTACGATAAATCAATATCTGCAGTAGACACAACTTACAAAATGAGTAAATAAGATTGCCTATCTTTCTTTCTCTCTCTCTCTCTCTCTCTCTCTCTCTCTATCTATCTATCTCTTTATATATATATATATATATATATATATATATATATATATATAATATTTGAATAAATGAAAGCAAACCGTTTCTGCCAACAATAACCTGAAAGGAAGACCCTGCTTTGAAATAAATGCTTTCTGTCAAAAATGGCAGAGCTGGTTAAAAACCGATGTGACCTCTGATTTAAAGCGAACCAAAAAAATTTACATGTCTGTTTTTAATCATAGAGTAAAAGGAATATTCATTTCTCCAATATGCTTCCATTATTTTCTGTGTAATGTCATCGTTAACAAGGTTGCTGGTGTCTGTATATAAATATCACACCTGCTTCTTATGTATGTAATTTTACTACTTAGAGTATTCAGACTAATGTCATCATTCTTATATTCACAACGTTTCGGTCGATGCATCTTTCGGCCTTTGTCAGAGTGTAACATATTGACCTCCGACCAAGCCGTCGATTTAAGGAACAGGTGCATCCGGTTGAAGATATCAGGGTATAACCTTGACTGTGGACGGGTTGAATTGAGTTCAGATGTGACGCCCATAAGAAGCAGGTGGATGTCAATAATTATATAACTCGGGGCCAGAGACAGGTTCAGTTAGTTGGAGTCAGTCGAGCTGGAGATAAGATGCTGTAGTGAGAACCAGCACTCAGCAGAGAGCTATGGGCCCTCAGGACCCCCGATTGAGCAGTCCAGCAGAACGAGAAAGAAGTGCTGGTTAAGACAAAGGAACTGGGGGTCAATATATTGTAGTTTGTTCAGTCTCCAACTCACCTCTCTCACATAACCCTTTCGCAACCATTTCGCAACCATTTCGAATTAAGTATGAGAGGTATACCTATATTTACCAACCCCTCCGCTCGGGCAGGATATGACACAAGGTCAATTTTTAAGCGGAGTTTCACAGGTTTGAATTCAGAGTTTTCCTTCTCCTAGACTAGTTGCCTTACCAAGGCTGAAGAACCTAGTCTATATTTTTCTAAAGAAGTGTGTCCGTTCGACATTGTTGTGTTGACTATGTTTCAGCATGTATATGTGTATAGTTGTATATGTATCACGGCTATGCAATAAGAGTATTCATGTCGAACTGGGAAGCCCACACAGAACTTCGTACGAAACCCTTTATCTAATCCATTGTTATAATTCTGTTTACGATGACCAGGTACAGTAAGTATTCCTTGTTAATTAGCTATAGTTGTGATTGAACCTACAACCTTCTGCATATTTTACTCAGGACTTTTCAACCAACCGCCTATGCCCATTGCACAATCTATCCTGCGAGACAATTCAGAGTGAGAGAATTATTTTTTTTATTGCAGACTTTTTGACTTCATCTTGGTAGTTTTTTTGTTGTTGTTGTTTTTCTCACTACGTTTCGGCCAAATTTCACCCCTGGCCTTCTTCGGGTGATTAACTGCGACCTCGGATAGGAATGCTGAGTCCTGTAACCGTATCCCGAGTAATTACTGCCTTCCATAGTTGTTGTCTATCTCACCACATTCTTGATCTAGTAAACCTCTGGCTGGCTGGTGGGGATAGGAGGGGCCCGTGGCGCAGTGGATAGAGACGTTGAGTCTCTACGGTTCCAGGTGAGCATTGTCAGAAGATAGCGGTTTCAATTCCTACCCATTACATTTACATTTGATATATTAGTACATGTAAAGAAATTAAAGAAATAACTTTTGTTATATCCTGAGTAAGACAAGGAAACGAAAACTAGAACGATCAAAAAATAGTTTTATTTGAAATTAGACTTTGAGAAATACAATATGGGAAATTTCAATTCCTCAACTTAGGCAGGGAAATATTTGTTGATATCATTGAAGAATAAGGTGTAAATGGGAGTCATAGTTTTGCCATGTTTACGTACGTGTTAGTCTGATGCGCGTATTCTGACCCAGCCGTCGATTTAAGGAACAGGTGCATCCAGTCGAAGATATCAGGGTATTATCTTGACTGTGGACGGGTGAATTGGGTGCATAAGTGACGTCCACAAGAAGCAGGTGGAGGTCAAATAATTATATAACTCGGGGCCACAGACAGGTTCAGTTAGTTGGTTGAAATCATAGGGTAGTAACCACTGTCATTGATAGTGTCCGGGTAGTTGGTACACTGACACGTTGTGCATTTTTCACTCGATGTGCAATTTAGAAACTGCACTGATGAACGTGTAACGTCGTCTAATTCGGGAATTTCTTACACATTAAGAGTTTGAGCAGGGCCAAAGCAGCGTGGAAATAACCATTGTGTGTGTGTGTGTGTGTGTGCCCGCGCGCGAAAGGTAAAACAGCAGTTGATCACAGTAAAGTAACCAGATGGTTCAGGAAACTTAGCTCTAGTTGCAAGAACCTCAAAGTTCATGTTAGAATATGAAGGTCCACCAGTTTCGTTCCTTGCTGATCACAACCTTTATCGAGGATAATCGATTAAGAAAGAAGTGGTGGTACTATACTATTTACCAACCCCTCCGCTCGGGCAGGATATGACACAATGTCAATTTTTAAGCGGAGTTTAACAGGTTTGAATTCAGAGTTTTCCTTCTCCTAGACTAGTTGCCTAACCATGGCTGAAGAACCTAGTCTGTCCTACTATTTACCCATAGCTGGAGGGAGAATTATTGGATTTATACCTTTCCCAAGGGTATTAGTGCTATGTGAAATGCAATCAGTCTCGTCCAGGATTTGAACTCGTATCGCCGTGTTCATTTCCTACGGCGATAACGACTACACCACGAAAGAAGTGGTGGTAGGGAGGATTTGTCAATTCAAATGGTAATCAAATTCAAACCCAGTATGCAGTCCAACTGTTTACAGAGATATGATTTATAAGTGAGAATATGAAAGGTCTCTGGAACTTTCAAATGAAAATCCGAGAGTGACTTGCTCAATAGGGTAAACAATCATCCCTGTAAGAGAAGGCACAATTACGATTATTTATAAGATGTTCAGCAATCGATGACTCATATGTGTTATTGAATTGATCAGCAAGCCAATTTCCCTCATGTCTCTCTGTAAACAGAGGGACTGTTTACTGGGTTTGGATTTGATCACCCTTTTAATTTACCCCTACTTTTTTCTTTTTCTTTTTCCTCTCTCCCTTTCTTTCTTAATTGTTTATTCTTGAGAAAGGTTGGGATCAGCATGGATCAAAAAGCAGTCGTCCTTCATGTTTTAATATTTCAACATGAATAAAATAGGTCTCTTTTGAGTTATTATTATATTTTGTACCTCCAATAAAACCTAAAACAGTGGATTCTGAGGCCGAGCTCCGAGTTATCCACTTAGTAGAACTCGAAGAGGATCCGGGGAGCCAGTGTAGGTTGTCAACTTCAACATCTCGATAAATGCATGAAAGCTGACAAATTATGCCATACATTTCTAAAATATTGTAAAACATTTGACCCACCCTTGTAATTGAATTTTAATTTGGTTTCTTCTTTTAATGGCATATCAAACATACTGGGTTATTTAATGCCAAAGCCAAACATGTTGAAGGACCGTTGTGGCACGATGTAACCCATAACTAGCAATAGAAGGGTTACCATATCTTTCCCAATGGCATTAATCTAAAATATATCAATTGAATTCGAACTCGATTACAACGATGTCACAATGGAACACGTAAGCCCCTAAGCAAAGGGTACTCCCCCTAGTAGTTTATAAAAATACTATAAAAGACTGTATTTAAAACAACGACAAACATTTAATATGATTACATATGAAAGTTGAGAAATCGTAACGGAAAATTCTTGGAAAGCAAAAAGAAAAAAGAAATAATTATATGCTGGACCCTAAGCCATATTGGAGTGAGAGGGAATGAAAGAGCAGACTCGGCAGCCAAATCGGCCTTAGATCTGACACCCGATAAATCCAGGATCCCATATACTGACCTGGCACCAACAATTAATAAATTCCTTCACACAAAATGGCAACAACAATGGAGCAATAACATCCACAATAAACTCTTCCAAATTCAGCTCACCTTAGCATCGAGAAAATCGAGAAGAGAACAAGTTGTTATATCCCGATTGCGAATTGGTCATACAAAGCTTACTCACTCTTTCATTTTGAAACAGGAACCACAACCACAGTGTATAACCTGCCAGACAACTTGCACGATTAAACACATTCTTATAGAATGCAGAACTTTCGCTGTTATCAGTAAGCGATTTTTCAAAGTAAAAAAACTTAACCGATCTGTTCGAGAACGTCAAAATAGATGACATTCTGTCCTTAAGAGAGACAGAGTTGTAGCAAAAAATATGACAACTTAAAACTGGTTAATCTTCTGCAAACAAATGAAATCCAGCTAATAGAAAATTCTACCTACCTTAATATTCATTTTGAAATCTTTGGTTGAATATGTAGGTCATTTAACGCCAAATTCTGTCTATATATACATACTTTTTAATGATAAAAAAAAGTATGTATATATAGACAGAATTTGGCGTTAAATGACCTCAAAGGTTGATATGCCATAAAACCCAAACAACCAACCAACCAACCAAACTTGGAAAACATAACTAAGTTGAATAGAAAGGATTCATACAAAAAACTTGGAATATTAGGAAGAGATCCTATAAGAAAGAAATTACCAAAACTACAAAGCGCAGCAGAAATGTATTTCTGATTTTAAGTAGTCCCCATGGCGTAGTGGTTAACATGCTGGACTGTGATATTGCTGTGAATGAGTTCGAACTCCAGTAGCACGATAATAATCGCTTTCGGACAAATACTTTTGGAACATGAATAAATCTACAGCTCTCTGTTAAATAGTAGCACTAATGTTCTTCTACAAGGACGGGTTTGGCATTAAATTACCCTCGAAGGTTGATAAGCCATTAAGCAAAGAAATCAAAATAAAGAACATTTTAAATTGTAACCTATATGGTGCAAGTGGTATTGGTAGCTCAATCTGTTGTATAGCCGTTATACAAATATACGCGGAAACATAATCAAACATAATTTACGAACTTCAATGAAAGAACGAACACACTTGTTTAAAAATATATATATATACATCTCACACTTTATTCTTAAAAGCGTTGATGTTTCTTAGGTGTGTATGAGAGGTGGGTGGAGAGACATATACTTAGAGAGAGGACTTCTTTTTCCCGTGTCTTCTTCCAGGAGCCAGGGGGTGCCAACGCTGGCACCCCATTGCAAGCTCGTCAGAGTTGGCTGCGTGTCCCTCGCTCGACACCGATTTTCTGCACTCAGTCTAAATTTGACCTCGTGGTTCTCATCGCGAGATGTCTTTCCTGTTACACACCTGTTGCACCCGAGTACCCTGATTGCGCTGCTGTTTACTAATCACGTGACAGTTTGTCAAAGCAAACGGGGTCACTAGGAACGAACCGAAAATATGTGGCATATGTTATATAACACATCTAGAGATGGGGAAGTAAAATCAGGAATATTCTCGTATCATAATAAACGACTGAATCAAAACACAAGATTTATTTTAATCTAAAAAAAAACAAATTGAGAAGATTGAGACCTGTAACATATTGACCCTCGACCGACCCGTCAATCAAGAGATGCACCTGAGTAAATAAGCGGAAGAACAGCGAAACAGGTGTATCGGGTCGAAGATATTGGAATATCACCTTGACCCATGGACGTGTTTGAATTCGGTGCAAATGCTTACGCCCACGGGAAGCAGGTGGAGGTCAAACAATTATATAACCAGGTGCCACAGACGGCTTGAGTCAGTTCGAGTTCCAGTTTCAGTTGCAGATGAAGTCAGTTGGGAGACAAGATGTCAGCGTGAGAATCAGCTTGCAGACTGAGGGCTTGCGGCCCTCTGTGACCCACGGTTGAGCAGCTCAGCCAGAATGCGAAAGAAGTGATGCTATGGTCAGAAGAACTTGGGGTCAATATGTAGCAGTCTGTCCCCGTCTCCAACTCACCTCTCACACACAACCAACATCAACCCTTTCGAAAATAAAGCGTGAGAGGTATATTTTTTATAAAGAAGTGTGTTCGTTCATTGAAGTTCGTATATTATGTTGACTATGTTTCCGCATGTATATGCATATGTATGTGGCTATACAACACACCAAACAGTTAATTTACTCGGTCTGGCCACCATTTTTTTCAATTAGTGTATCAACACACCTTCGAAACGATTTGTATGACTTCAAAATAAATTCTTCTGATATTTTATTCCATTCCACTTCAATAGCAGCCTTAAATTAACTATTATTTGGATGGGAATCTGAGTTTGGTTTGTTTACGAAAACGCCCCATATAGCGTAATTTAGAAGGTGAGGATCTGGGATTGAGGGAGGCCATAAAGAAACTCCAGTTTTTCTGGAAATTTTTTGTCTTGGTTTCGGTGTTAAGCAAATTATAGATTTTTTGTCGTTTCTTTCCTTGCTCACTCATATTGGGCTGAATTTTAATTAAAAAGTGCTTGAATAATAGAACTATTCATGAACATCAAGATTTATCGCACTGTTTTTCAAAAATTAGTAAAATCAGACATGAATACACTGACTAAATCTCTGCAGCGGGATAACACTCCTCTATCAAGTGTCCTGGATATTACACAAAACAATCTGATAACGGGGCTTCAGTACTGCTGGAGCTCTGGGGAAGGCAGTGTACCGCTTTATTACAATCACTCCCAAGACAACTCTGGCCCAGAGTTGTAACTTCTGATAGGGTCCTATCTATGAGTAAAATAGAACTAAACTGTGTGCTTATGCTAAACTGAATTGTTTGAAATAGAACGGTTCTTACATTTAAACTGCTTACATATGCTAAAGTAAATTCTTTGAAATTGAACTGTTTATATGAATGAAAATGGATTTGGCACTAAATAACCAACAATGGCTGATATGTCATAAAACCAAACTAACTGATAAGACTAGAATATTGGTTTAAAATTATTACATATTTTGCTTCCGCACCCTGTAGCAAATGCCTTTACTTTTCTTTTATCTGATACGATCTGTTAGGTTCATGGCTTGAAACTGTGCACACCGTGTGTATACTATCAGAACGTTTCTTGGTGAATCTGCAATTGTTAAATTGATTGCTTTTTGTGCTCATTTCGTATTTGTCGAAATGATGCTGACCTGGACTGAAAATCGATATTGCTATACATTAAAATTTTAAGAAACACAGGTTCATCGATAAAAAGAAAGCCAACTGGTAGACCTCGATCCGCTTGAATTTCAGAAAATGTTCTTACAACAAGAAAACCTGTTTAGAAATCTCCCACAGATTCATCCCTTAAACATTCTTCTGATTTGGGATCTAATTGGACCCAAAATAAAAATAAAAAAGTTGGCGACCATAGTCGAGGGTGATCCGAAGGCTCCCTTTTCGATAGCTTACTACACGAAGGTGTAGGGGAGGGCGCTACTCCTTTCCCTGGATTGCTCCACTTTACCCTTGATCCGTACCTTATAATGCTGAGTGTTAAGCAAGGAGACATCAAGTACCATTTTTTGAGTCTTTGGTATGACTCGACCTGGGATTGAACCCAGGTCTCCCGGGCCATTGGCGAACACTCTAACCGCTAGGCCAATGTCTCAAGGTATCAATGAAATAATTATTCAATAGCCAGATTGAGTTCATATTGCCACTTGTTTAAGTTTTCATGTACTACGCTGGTGAGAGTTTAAAATGTGAGGCGTATTTCTGCTGCATCTTGTACAAAAAAAAAACTTGTTTAAAAAAGCAGTTCTTCATGAAATACAGTGGTGCAGACTTCCACAGAAAATGTCGAATTACTGCGTCCTGACCGAAGAAAATGTCCTGATTGCTTAGATGGTAAGACATATCATCACCTCGTGGTGTAATGGTTAAAGCGATGAACTGCGGAATCGTAGTACGCGAGTTCGTACTCCAGTCGCACTATTATATTCACTTTCGGGCAAATACCCTTGGGAAAGGTATGAACCCCCTTATTCTCCCTCCAGCTATGGGTAAATAGTAGGACGGACTAGGTTCTTCAGCCTTGGTAAGGCAACTAGTCTAGGAGAAGGAAAACTCTGAATTCAAACCTGTTAAACTCCGCTTAAAAATTGACCTTGTGTCATATCCTGCCCGAGCGGAGGGGTTGGGTAAATAGTACCATCATCATCATCATCATGTCGTGCCGTTAGCATAGATATCCTTGACCCTCTCTCGCCACTTCTCCCTATCGCTCATCGCCTCTGGCTGGTCTTCAGGGCCACATCCGAATTCTCACATAGCTGCTGAATGTATGTTCGAGCTGGTCGTCCTGCTTTTGCCCGGCCATATGTGGAGTCCATAGGAGTACATCGCTTAGAAGCTCGTCCCTGCTTCTCCAGCAGTGTCCTGCATGTCTGCTGTTGTCTAACTTGGATAGTTTTCGTGATGGGAGGCAGGTGGTCGTATAGTTGGTGTCTTGTGGACTTGTTCAATATTGATAGCAGCATTCTTGTGTAATTGCCATCTAGCTTCTCCAGCCGTTTTGTTTGCGTCCATGTAGTGCATCCATACAGCAGTATCGATACGACAGCTGCCTGGAGGACACTGAGTTGCATTTCATCGGTAAGACATATACGAAACCTGAATAGGTGTTAACATAACTTCACATAAAATAGTGTACTCAGGCCTGGGATCTTATGATTAGACATTGAAATAACATAAAGATTGTCTAGCAAGTTAGACTAGCAAACCTTTATGAGTGAGTTCGATTCTCATTAGGTATCTCATTCATACGGCCCTGTGCCACATTTGAGCAAAGCATTTAATAAGTTAGCCACCGTAGTGGAGGGTGACCCGAAGTCTCCCTTTTCGATAGCTACTACACCAAAATGTAGGGGAGTGTGTTACTCCTTTCTCTGGATTGCTCCGTTTTACCCTTGATCTATACCTTACAATGCTGAGTGTTAAGCAAGGAGGCATCATGTACCATTTTTGAGTCTTTGGTATGACTCGACCTGCGACTGAACCCAGGTCTCCAAGGCCATTGTCGAATACACTAAACATTATACCAACGTCCGGATCATTGGCCCAATGAGTAGTGTTCGGCCGTGGTCTGGAAGATCCGGGTTCAATCCCGGGTCGAGTCATAGCAAAGACTTCAAAAATGGTACTTGATGCCGCTTGCTTAACACTCAGCATTATAAGGTAATGATCAAGGATAAGGTGGTATAATTCAGGGAATGGAGTAGCGGCCTATCCTACACCTTGGTATAGTTGCTACTGAAAAGGGAGCCTTCGGTTACCCTCGACAAAGCTCGCTAACTTGATGTTTTTGTGGTGTGTGTGTGAGATGGGTGGAGAGACATATACTCAGAGAGAGGACTTCTTACCATAACTTCTTCCAGGAGCCAGGGGGTGATAACGCTTGCACCCCCTTGCAAGCTCGCCAGAGTTGGCTGCGTGTCCCTCGCTCGACACCGATTCTCTGCATTCAGTCTAAATTTGACCTCGTGGTTATCATTACGAGATCTCTTTCCTTTTACACACCTGTTGTAACCGAGTGCCCTGATTGCGCTGCTGTTTACTAATCACAACGTGACAGCTTGTCAAAGCACACGGGGTCACTAGGAACAAACCGAAAATCCATGGCATATGTTATATAATACATCTAGAGATGGGGAAGTAAAATCAGGAATATTCTAGTATCATAATAAACGAGTGTATCATAAAACAAATTTATTTTAATCTAAAATAAACAAAAAAACAAATTCAGAAGATAGACACCTGTAACATATTGACCTCGACCGACCCGTTAATCAAGAGATGCACCTGTGTAAGGTGGTACAATTCGGGGAATGGAGTAGCGGCTTCTTCTACTCCTTGGTGTAGTTGCTATTGAAAATGGAGCCTTCGGTTACCCTCGAATAAGCTCGCTAACTTACTTAATAAATTACTACCAAGAAGTTACAGTCTAGCACGATATTCCCTACGCCAGGAGAAGTAGCCCGATAGATATATAGATAGATAGGTTTAGTTTGGTTTGGTTTCTTTGCTTAACGGCATATTAACCTTGAAGAAAAACAGTATTGGTATAGCGTGCGTCAATAAACATTGGTCCCATGAGATTGTTAATAACTTTACTAATAATAATGTTGATTTTTTTTTTGTTTCAGATTTGAAAATAGTATACAATAACAAATATTAATACTCGATCACAATGCCCTGGGCAAGGGAGGAAAAATATCTTGCATTTATACTTATTTGGAGTCAAAATCATTCAAAACAGATGCAATCATTAATAATGATTTATTACAGAGGCAAGTAACTCTAAAAAAGATTGCATGTCCTGGAAGCTGATATAACAACAATTAGAAAAAACATTAGTTTGATGTTTCTTGCTCAAAGGATGGATTTTTTACTGGACATGTTCCTAATGACAACCGCTGAACTAGTCTCAGTAATAAATCAAATAATCAGATGTTTTAAGCCACCCTGTACTATTTAACACATAGCTGGTGAAAGATAAGTGGGTTCATAATTTTTCCCTGAGTATTAGTCCAAAAATGACTCCTCTCCCCTAGAACTCAGATTGTGAGGGTTAGAAAATATGTAATAAAAAGGATTTAGCTTGCGCTGTTATCTTTCTTGGACTTTATGCATCGTCGAATACAATTTGGAATTGGTAAAACCAAAACAGGCCAATTTTTCTTTTCTGTAGAAACGATGCAAACAATGTTGAATGTCATTAGTTATTCTATTATATAAAAGTTATTCTATTACATTAAAGTTATTATATAAAAGTCCATACAGATGTAAAGAAAAAAAAATAATAAGGACCGATTTTCAATTCAAATGAAATACATTCCTTTTAACTTGTAATTTTTAACAGAGTTTATATGGAAATGAGATAAAGAAAAATAAATAAATGAATAAATAAAAGAATGAAAAAGGCAAAATAGAAAACAGAATGAAAGTTAGGGCGATGAAGTTATTTGAAGAAGAAACGAGAACTTTTCTCTTAGAAAGAAAGAAAGAAAGAAAGAAAGAAAGAAAGAAAGAAAGAAAAATAAAGTTAGAAATACGAAAGAAAAAAAAAAAACAGACGCAAATAGGCAGCTGTTGTAAAAGGAAGTAAAAACTTTGGAAAATCCATTAACTTTCTGATTCGTAATAATTAATAATCCGCAAACATCCTATGTGTCTTCCTTATTCTGTTCGTATCTATCTATCTATCATCCATGCAGCAGGGGCAGTAGAATATACTGGTTACATCTTCGCTGAGAATTACGACCGCGTCCTCAAAGAGTGTCTTGGGTGTGATACAAAAACTTAATCTGAAGGTGAAAGGTAAGTGGGTTCATAATTTTCCCCGGGGTGTTAATCCGAAAATGTCTCCTCTCCGCTAGAATTCCGAATTTGAACGATTGAAAATGTGTAATAAAAAAGTACTTTGGTTGCGCAGATATCTTTCTTGGACTTTGGGAATCGTCCAATACAATTTGGTTTGGTTTGGTTTGGTTTCTTTGTTTAATGGCATATCACCCCTTTTTAGGTTATTTAATGCCAAAGCCATTCTCCTAGAAGAACACTAGTGGTACAATTTAACCCATAGCTGGGAGGATAAGGGGGTTCATACCTTTCCCAAGGGTATTTGCCCGAAAGTGAACGTAATAGCGCGACTGGAGTAAGAACTCGCGTACAACGATTCCGCAGTCCATCGCTTTAATCATTATACCACGAGGACCCCCCCCATACAATTTAAGATAGGTGAAACAACAATAAAACTAAACAATCTGATGGTGAGGCTTCAGTTATATAGGAGCTTTGGGGAATGTGGAGCACCTCTTTATTGCCATCGCTCCCGTGTCCATTCTGACCCGGAATGGTAGCACCTGATGGGCTAAATAGAATTGAACAGTGTACTTATGCGAAACCGAATCGTTTAAAATAGAAATGTTCATGGC
Source organism: Sepioteuthis lessoniana (assembly GCA_963585895.1). NCBI lineage: Eukaryota > Metazoa > Mollusca > Cephalopoda > Myopsida > Loliginidae > Sepioteuthis > Sepioteuthis lessoniana. Next base: position 4,488 of record CAUZXS010004522.1, on the reverse strand, counting down.
ATTTAAAAAGCATACTGGACATTGGCATAATGGTTAGAGTGTTCGCGAATAGTCCGGAAGGCCTGGGTTCAATCCCAGGTGGAGTCATACCAAAGCCTTTAAAAATGGTACTTAATGCCTCTTTGCTTAAAACTCAGCATTAAAAGGTACGGATCAAGGGTAAAGTGGAGAAATCCAGGGAAAGGAGTAGCGCCCTTACCTACACCTTGGAAGCCTTCGGGTCACCCTCGACTATGGTCGCCAACTTTACCTTTACTTATGCTAACCTGAATTGTTTGAAATAAAATGGTTTTTGATAATCAAAATGTGAACATATGTTGAACTGGAGCTTTGGGAAATGTGAAGTCCCTATTCATTGCCATTACACCCGTTCTGACACGGAATTGTAGTACTTGTAAGGGTTCCATTTAGGGATCAAATTTAGATATCAATAATTTTTAACTATGTGCAAACAAAATCGGATGTTAAATTGAATTATTAGTTTTACGCAGCAATACATAGAACCACTTAACTGTGTGCAAACGAAACTATTTGTGTCATAAAACAATATGTGAAACTATGGGACCGAGCACAAACAAATGAGCCTGGCCTGTTTAAAAATTGGTGCCATCAAATTATCTGGCACAGTTGCCTAATAGAGGTAGGACACCCTGAACGAGTGTCCTTTGGCCCAGTCGGCTGCGGTTGTAGAATACCCCGACTGCTTCTCTGCAGAGAATTAAAAAGCATTCTTATGCTAAACTGAATTGTTTGATATAAGTTTGCTTTTGACATTCAAAATTTGTACATATGTTAAACTGAATCGTTTACAATAGGACTGTTTTTGATATTTAAACATTGTATATATGTTAATCTGATTTGTTTGAAAGAGAACTGTTTATATACATAAAAATGGATATGGCATTAAATAACCAAAAATGGTTGATATGCCATAAAACCAACCCAAACAAACCAAACTAACAAATTATTGATTTAGATACCAAATATAGCCATATATATATATATATATATATATGTGTGTGTGTGTGTGTGTGTGTGTGTGTGTGTGTGTGTGCACGAACTGGTGTGTGTGAGTGTGTTCTAAATAACCTTGATGAGAAAAGGTGATATTAATTAGGGTCTTCATAACATTCGATATGATAAAAAAAAAACAAGAAGAATGTTAATAGCAGTTTTCATTGTTTTAAAACTCTACGAGGTACCTTCAGTAAGTTTCCAGACTTTTTTTATGGCCACGTTTATTGATAGTACACACATGAAACTCTAGTCCCCTTCGAACTAATCTCCTCTTGTACTGTTCCAACAACTTTTTCAAGGCCCCATGGAATTCGTCTTGTGTGAGCGTGTCAATGACTTTCGTCACAGCCTCTTTCATCTCCTCAATTGTCTCATAACGACAACCTCTAAGTTTTTCCTTGAGCTTAGGGAATAAGCAAAAGTCACAGGGAGCAAGGTCTGGACGATAGGGAGGCTGAGGAACTGTCTTGATGCCCATCTTGGTCAAATAGTCTGTGACAAGGATGGAATTGTAGACTGGTGCATTGTTCTGGTGGAAATGCCACTGACCCGATTTGAAGAGTGATGGAATCCCTTCATTAACTCCCTTAAAACCTCAATATGATATTCCTTGTTGACTGTCTGTCCAGTGGGAACCCAGTGCATGTAGATCATGCCAGTACTGTGAAAAAAAGGGATCATCAAAGGTTTGTGGGTGATTTTGCTCTGTTTGGCCTTCTTGAGTCTAGGAGAGACAGCATGCTTCCTTTGGGAACTCTGTCTCTTGGTCCCTGGTTCATAGCAGTAGATCCAGCTTTCATCGCAGGTCACCAGAGCATTAAGAACTGCGGGATCTGAATTGATCAGCGCGACAATCTCCTTGCTGTCATGACAACGTCTTTCTTTCTGAACTTCTCTGAGCACCCTTGGGACAAACTTCGCGCAAATCTTCCACATCTTCAGTTCCTCGCGAATAATTGTGTGTACAGTTCCCACACTGACATCAAACTGTGCACTTATTGTCTCTTTAGACACCAAACTGTTTTTATCCTGGAAATTCTTTATTTGGTCAATCAACACTGGTATTCTGACTTCCTTACTCCTCCCACACCTCTCAACATCCCTCACAGACTCTCTGCCTTCCTTAAATCTTTTATGCCACTCAAAAACTGATGCTCGATTCATGCAAGATGGTCTAAAAGCAGTTTGAAGCATTCCATGCGTTTCTGTGGCATTTTTACCAAGTTTAAAACAGAATTTTATTGCATATTGTTCTTCTAAATTGTCCTGGCGTCCAGATTGCATTTTTGAAATTCACCAGCTGTGACAATCAGGCTTTAGTTGGGTGTATTCCAATTCCTGCTGGTCAATCATCTCATGAGATGTATAGCAATAACATACTGAATTTTCAAGAGTCAATGACAATTTTAAATGCCTGTACAAAGAAATTCTGGAAATGTTTTAAATAATCCTCGTATATGTTTTGCTTACGTAAAGAATGTGTTATATGTGTATGTTACTATATCTGAAGAAAGTATATTAATTATGCTCTTTGTATATGTGATGCTAGGTCGATAATCATCATCATCAAGTCGAGCTGCTAGCACGAATTTCCCTGAGTATCTCTCTCTCTCTCTCGTTCTGTATCTCTCTTCATTCATTCCAATCATCCATTGCTCACAGCATATCTTCCAAACTACACCTTATGTTCGCACTGAGCTGTTGTAGCTAAGTTCTTGTTGGTCGACCAACACTGGCATATCAAAGTGAATCGGTTTCAAAGGAGAATCTCACTTATGATCTCGTCTTCGCTTCTCCAGCATTGTGCCACATATCTTGGTTTTCTTTTTTGTATAGTTTTAGAGACGGCGGGTAAGTGGTCGTACAGCTGTTGCTTCGTGAGGTGTTGTTTCCAGGATTTGCTCAATATAGCTCGTTGCATTCTGGTGCCAAAAAAGTAATAATAATCAACAGCCTGTAATGTTATATCAATGCAAGCATTCTTCGGAATTTCAAGAAGAAAATAATTATTTTGTTTGTAAAAATAGTTTAACAACGTTTAAATTAAATACATTCCGAAGACTTGAAAGTTGGAAAATAAATTACATTCTGGCAATAGAAATAAATACGAAAGTGAGGAACAATGATGTCTTATCTTTATTGAATACTCAACAATAGCATATTTTATCACTTGAGATCTAGAGAGGCTCCAAATTATATTAAAAGTGGGTTATTTAATTTGATTTTAATGTATTTTTGATATCGTTGAAAAGAAAATATTCCAAAAATTATTTAGGATTCTAAAAATTTTGCGAGGCAAGCGAAATAGTGTCGACTGAAACTCACAAAAAAAAAAAAATTCAGCATTTTGATGGAGTCGCTGATTGGTAAAAAAATTGCAGAAGTATTGATTCAAATTTTAAAGCCTCTGGTAGCCTCTTTTTTCTGCACGAATATGAAAAGATTTATTTAGTATAGAAATCAATTGATTTTTCATAAAAATAGTAAACCCATGTGCTGAGCCGAAAGGTTCTCAGCCTAACTAAATCCAAAGGCATAATCTTTATTAAATACTCAGTAAATCCGTGTTTTATCACTTTAATATAAAAGGTTTAGACATGTTTCGAATTATATCAAAAGTTGATTAATTTGTACTATAGCCACAATTAACGTCATGTGCGAAATAGACATATAATGTTCATAACGATAGAATATATAAAGAACATAGGAATCTCGGAATTCGAAAACACGTAACGACTTCTCGTTCAGGTACGAAACCTTTTTATTAACTTTGAGTTAAAGGTTTCGATATAAGAAGGAGAGAAAATAAAGAGAGAGAATATGTCTGCATATATATATATATATATATATATATATATATATATATATATATATATACAGACATATTCTCTCTTTTTTAAAAATTTTTTCCTAGCTCTAAACGTCTCTAACTTGCTAAGAATCTCTCAATCTTGTTCCGATCTATCTATCTATCTATCTATCTATCTATCTATCAATTTATCTTATTCTGCTGATAAGTAGCCATCTTTCTATCAAATTATTCCTATCTCTGTCTACACGAATGTTACACGAACACTGTTTTTTTTTTCCTAACTGCATCACATTATCTTTGATTTTGAAATATTTCGACACAAACTGACAGTACCACTCCGATTCAGTATAAACAGGGAACTAATGGCACATAAAAGGTACTCAATGCTCCTTACATCGCAGATTTTACACTCAGTGAACTCTTTTAGCTGAGGTGTTTTACACCCTCAAGAAAATATACTGTCAGCATGTTCTAAGCCCTACCAACTGGGTGATACTCCATTTTGGAATTCTTAATTATTAAACACAGAAAAAAAAAGCGAGAGTATTCTTTTTAAAATGGTATCTTTCATCCAGAGACGTTCACTAACAATAGACGACAATTAGGCGGAACCAATGTTGCTTCCAGTTATAACTAAGCGTGTAGAAATTCAATTTTCA